>JARHVA010004808.1:675000-917500 GCA_037957365.1 Torreya grandis | reverse complement strand
GAATAATTGAACAATAAATTTAAAGTTTTGGTATATATAGGTTTGATAAGAGAAAGTGTGAGTTGTTAGTGGGTTCACATGAGGCTTAATGTTATCATTATTTACTAGTTTAGATAGTGTTCATGTACACACAAAGAAATGGTTAATTTCCCCTTAAGTAGAGTGAGTTAGTTATCATTAATAAATTTGGATTATAAATTTATGTGTAATATCTTGTGACAAATAGACATGTGATTCATGCACATGCTCTATCTTTGTAACATTGTACCTCCACCTATGTGGTGTTTTAGCTCCACTCCTCATTGTGGGTAACTCCATCTTTGTGATGTTAAAACTCAACTTTTTATTAGTTAATTTTAACAATAACCCTTTTTATAAATATAAAGGGTTTTATATTTTTTTAAACTTGATTTGGTTAATATAATGTTACTATCATGAATTATTCTTTGTGTGATTTTGGAATGTTCATTTGGCTTACAGAAGTTTCATGAGACACTATTGAATAATGTTTATTATTTCAATATGGTATTAAATCTTTATCCAATTAAGCCCCTTCTCGGTGTTATTTATCCTTTTGTTAAATTTTAATTGTGTATTTTTTATTTATTTATATATATATCACATTTTTCTCTAGCCTTCTAAGATTTTTTTCAGCCACCAAAAATTTTGGATCCCACAAAAACCTATTTGGTTTTTTTGTTTAGATTGAATCAACTTTTTTAGGGCATTTTTGGCATTTTTCCAATTTTATAGAAAAATCATCATTTTTCTAGACAATGGAATAAATTTTATAATAAAATTTGGGAAATTGAAACAAAAAATTAAAAAATAATAATAATTGGAATTTTTTTGCTAGTTATAATTTTTTTGAGATTTTTTCAAAGTTAGAGACTCTTAGAAAGACAATAGCAAAAGGTGTTCCCTACCTTTCTTGTAGTTTTGTAATTTTTCAAAGATTGGATATCCTCACTGGTTTTGGATTACTTTCTTCAAAATATTTTCAAAAATTTCAAGTTTTCAAATATCTAACAATCGGTGTTATTGTGGCAAATAAAGGCCTTTTTGGACCTATACGCACTTTTGAGGCCAGATCTTTTGATCTAAGATGCCTAGAGGCCCCCTTTTTTTTTGAAATCATTGCTTTGATGCTAAAGTTGTGAATAGACCTCATATTACAATTTATGTTTTCTAGATACACACTTTCTTATTGTGGAAACCTACAAGATACCTTGTTCATGCACCTTCATGAGTTCATATCTAGAGATCCATAAGGAATTTCCACTTGTGTTTTTTGAAAGTGTAATTTTTCTTGTAGAGTAAAAATAAATTATTAAAATTTATTTATTATATATGTATTTGTATATTTATCTATATTTTCATTTATTTTTCTCAAAATCTAGCATTGTAACTCAGACTGTGAAATTATAGACAAATGTGAGAGATTTTATTTCTAGTTTTTAGTCTCATACAATCAGTTTTTATGTTGTGAAGATAGCAATTTTACATCATTTGGTGCATAATATATATTCTTTGGGGGTTACAAGGCACAATTTTAGTTCCCAATTTCTCTTTCTGTTGCTCTTGTTCCATTTCTATTACTTTGTGGGTTATCTAATTTCCTTTCATTATGACTGAATGTAAGACTATTGAAATCTTATCACCACATAATTATCATACCTATAAATAGAAAATGAATATTTTTTTGTAATCTAAATGGTTCTAGGTGATGTCAATATATGCACCTTCAATTTTATCAAAGGAATATGAAAATTTTGATTGTGACAACAAATTTTATGAAGTAATGAGTCACATTGGCATGCATTTTAAAATAGTTTTGTGTTTCACATCATGGAGTGCGACACATTAAAAATTGCCTGGGATAAGTTTAAATAATTTTTTAGTTATATCATTGAATTCAAAGCATTATAACTAGATTCATAATTATTTTCCATTTTGTCAAGTGACATTCCTTCCATTGTGAATTTTATTGCCAAATTTAATTTAATTCTCTAACAACTGAAAACTTGTGATAAGACCAAAGAATGAAAACATATGGTAAGACCAAAAATATAAAGAGTGCATTTTTATAATTCAAACAAACTTTGCAAACCCATTTCAAGTATTTTTCTATAATTTTTATCCCACCATGGATGTTTTATGTGATAAACTTAATATGCCTTCTTTTGAGATATTTTATGACCATCTCACTAGGAAACAATCTATTCTTAAGAAGGGACCTAGTGCAAAAGAAGTTGAAAACATGTATGAGATATTCACTCTAAGCTCAATTTGATTAAAATTAAAAGTAATCAAAATAAAAATAATAAGATCAATGATAATCCAAAATCTTTGGTCTTCCTCAAACACCACTCCTAAGTCCATTGAGCCTATTTCTTCTCAATCATATGAGTATTTCTATAAGTCCAAGAAGAAGTGTAGAGAGAATGGTGCCTATTTCAAGGTACCATAAAAAAAATGAATCCATAACCCCATGGCAAGATGATGCACACTCTTTGTCCAAACTTCCTCAAAAATTTGGAGATGCTTTTTTAGGCATAGATCTCCTCCATAGTTGGGCAATCCACCCATAGTGTTACTACACTCATGTGTGTAGATTGTATCCTTTACAATCGGTAGGTAAGGAAGGTTTATGTTTCACCCATTAATTCATAATAGTTATTTTTCAAAGTATAGACCAGAGAGATAAAATTTTCTTTTTCTTTGGTAAGCATCCCTCTCAATCATTCACATAGGTAATGCACATGTTGAGTCGTCATAGTGAAGAAGCACATAAATCTTCCCCTTGTTGATTTAGAACACCCTTTTCATATTTTTTGGGCCATTCAGTAGCCAAATTTTTGTGCTTGAATCATGAATAGATTTATCCTTAGTGTCATTTAAGACCTTGCATCTAAGGCACTACTTGGGTCCCATATTTAATGTGTCACATTTACACTTGGTCACTTAATAAGGTTACTAAATCTAACAACTGTAGGAAACACTTGTGGTGGTAGAGATAAAGATCACATCATCCAAAATAATAACCCCATCATCATGAAGGTTAAAATTTTCCACCCCTTGAGTAGTGATGTTATATATTGTAGTTAATTTACTCATCCATGTCCACACTTTACACATAGGCAAGCCCATAATTTTTATCCAAGGATATAACCACACTTTTTTCTCCATTTTTGAAGCTCATATAACACTTATTAAAATTCATGTCTACATTATTATTGTAACATTAGGGAATTATAAGAAAGTAAGGATAATTATCTACTTTGGCCAACTCAATAACTTCAAACTCAATACTAAATTTAACCCCTTAATATTGAGGAGACATTTTTCAAAATCCACATTGACTACATGTGAGTATTATTGGTCATGAACAGGACATGATGAGAAGTTTTCAACATTGGATTCCCTATTTTATGCCATTTTTCCTTGGTGAGGATATTCACCTCTACTTTAGTGTCAATCAAAATGTCACATACAACCCACCCATCAATAAAGGTGTTTAACCCTAAATTTATAAGTGTGGGGATACGATCAATAGATATAAATAGTTTAAAGACAAGTATGATAAACTAATCTATAGTAGGCCAATTATTTTCAAACTTAGATACATGAATCTTTTGAATTAAAAAACTAAGATATGTTAAATGTATAAAGTACCAAATTTGAAAGATGTTAAATTGATTGCAATACCAAAGAGAAATGTACTTATTTAGGCATACTATGCACAAGCAAATATAGGTTGGACACAAACAGAAGTGTGTAGGATTAAGATTTTGAGATAATAATTATATTTTAAATATGATTTTTTTATATCCATTGGCATTATTATCGACCTCAGGGTACTACCATCACTATGATTATCTACAATGTGATGTTATTGTCTAATACAAAATATGCATTAGATTGTGATGTGACCAATTTTTATGTTATGGGTATTATGTCACCTTTATGTTGATGTATTTTGATCTAAAATACAAATTTTATATATCTACTTATGGATCAAAACCTAATTCTTCACCCTTCTTCACCCCTGGGATGTGTTTTCCAAAAAATAGGTTAGTTGGCTTATAGTGTCGATTTGACCTCAAATGCCCCTCTATCAATGAGTGTTACCTATATAGACAATAATCCAAGGAGGACTTATCCTTAATTATTTATCCCCTATGTGTGGGAGAGTGTGTGAATAATGGTGTAATATGTTATATGTAGATACATGCAATGATAAACTTGTAACTTGACAAATACCACTCAGGGGTTGTTCTTTAGATGATTCAGACCTTTTGTATGACTACATATATGATTGTAAATAAATAGGGATGAATAAGGTAGAATAATTTAGTTGTGTGATTAATTGAATGAGTCTTGGTAGGTCTTTTCTTGGTACTTACTAGATAAACAATGAAAAGGCTTAAACTTGTATTTATACCACACCTTTTTAAAATATCTCATGGTAGGGTTCAATAAGACAAATGGTCCAACCCATAAGTTTTGAATGGTTTGAAACTTGAATGAATTAAGATTAATAGACACTAAATAAGGGTCTTGACACTAGCATTGATGCTAGTGTCCTTCTATGGTTGGTAGTGTCTAGAAGGCTAGAAAACAGGTATATATTTGTAACTAACAGTGAAGGATATATATCAAGTTTTAATGTTTCTGTAGTGTACAAATTTTCTATGTCATTAGAATGATATGGGTCAGAATATAAGATAATCATTTAGGCACATTGAGATGTAAAATATAAGCATTTCAATAGCAATAAGGTCCAGAACTGAAGGGTAGAGCCCTGATTGGTATTTTTCAAATGTACAAGACTAAGATGCTATAAATATTCAATTTTAGTATCTACAAGTTGAATTAGTTAATAAATCTTGATCATAATTGTAATTCCATATAGTTATAACCTTACACCCCATTTTTGGTCATTTATCTCTTATGTTTTCAATGTTATGCTCTAACCAAGTCTATAGAAACAAGATGAATCCTTCTGAACTTAATAGAGTAAAGATCTCAGAGATGTTTTCAACTTATTTTGTAATAGGTCCTTTTTAAATATCCTAGCTAATTTTGGATTCCATATATTGTTCATGTTATATCTCACCTTGTATATTTCTTATTACATTCATTACCTCCTACAATATTAATTTTTGGGCAAGGTCATAATAATCAACTATCAAGGGTGGTGTGCATTGGACTTTCTCCTTTGGCACTTCCATTATTCAAGGTTGGGTTTGGTACCACCACATGTTATGATATTAAATTTAGGTCCTATGATTAACCTAAATCACTCACTTTTGTTACCCATTAATCTCATGGTCACATGATCATAATTATCCCTACACCCTTTTCATATTTTTCCTTTTGGATAATTTTTGTGTTTAAGTTAGGAAATTCTTCAATCTTGTGTTCCCCTCCATGATAACTACACATGGGGAACTTTGTACAATCTCTTTGATAGTGATCAAGGGAAAAACATTTTTAGCAAGTGCATGAAAGAAATCATTGACTTCCTTGTCCTCTTCCACCTCTTCCTATATATGAGCATTCATCATCATACGCTCTTGACTCACATGCACCACAATAGCTATTAATGTCCTTTTTATCACACGTCATGGATTTTGTCGATCACTTAGAAATTTCCAATGTTTTACTTAGTGTTGGAACACAACTATCTATTGAGAGGGGGGTGAATCATCATATTGATTAAAATTAGTGCTTTAATAGTATTAATGCAAATTAAAAGGTATATGTAGAGATCAGACACACATAAATATACATAATACTCAGTGTACGTGGAAAACCTAATATAGTAAAAACCACATTGAGAATAGTTACTAGAATCTACTATTCTAATCCAGCCTCACAATTAAAACCTCACTAGTTACAATGTTTAAGGTCATTGACCCTAAGGAGACACCAATCCCCTGATTTAAGAGAACCTACTCTAAGGAATCACCTACTCCCTAACTGAGAACCAATGTAGCTCTTATGATGGCACCTACCAATCAAATCTATTATGGAGATACAACTCTAGATTAAAAAATTGATTCAAAAATGAATCTAGTTCTATGTTATAAACCTATTCTGTAACTGCTCATGCTTTACTCTGCATCTTTCTTCCTCTCTTTCTCTCTACCCCTCAATTTGAATTTTTTCAACACTTAGTATGTATCCTAGATGATATATATATATATATATATATATATATATATATATATATATATATGCATTAGATATAGGTTTTACATCTTATCTATGTTCACACTTGGTCATTAACACATCACGCTCCATTTTTGGACCTCAACCCATATTTCTTTAATGATGAGTTTCCCACTTCTTGAATTCACACCACCACCATGATTCTTTATCTTTTACTATATTTAGCATATAGTAGGCTCTAGTTTTGATACACATGCCATTTTACATAATTTGGATTGATTGCAATAATCTATATTATTCTCTGTGTTGTAAAATGCATCTTACCTAAGTGTTTTATCACTTGACCATTGAGATGAACAAATATGTAAATACTGACCATTGATCCTAAAGTTTCATGCCATGAACTAATGATCCTCATTTAATTGTCCCAACTTTAAAATTCAATCATTAGATCAAGTTTATGCACCCCATTAGATCCTTGTGAACTTCTAAACTTTAATGCTTCAATTTTAAAATGCTTCTGTTGATCATAATCTGACAAGCTCATGCACTACATTATATCTTTACGAGCTTCCAAACTTTAAGTCATAACCATTGATCTTTGTCTTAGTCTCCTGAGATTAGGACACTTGGAACTCTTGTGTGCCTTTTGAGCACTTTACTATCAGTCCCCACACTTGTGACACTTGGTACTCTCACATGCCTTCTACATATTATTTTTAGTGCCCACACTTGTGACACTTGGTACCCTCATGTGCTTTCTACACATTATCAGTCCTTGTGCTAGTGATACTTGGCACCCTCGCATGCCTTTTGCACATTGTTATTCCACATGCTTGTGACACTTGGCATCCTCATGTGCCTTCTGCACATTAATGTCAATTCCCACTATTGAGACACTTGGCACCTTCACATTGATCATTGACTTTTTTACTTTGAATCACACTATAGATCTAATGCTCAAGCTCTGTGATCATGAAACATGTCATCAACATGTTCATTCTTAGGTTTTTTGACTTATTGACTTTATTACACATCATTGGATCTTCATCATGTAACTAATCACTCACCATTGATTAAACTCAAATAAATATTAAGTCGAGGACTTAGGAATATTAAAGTCTTTGATCACTGATCTAAGTTGGTGATTGTTAGGTCAAGGGGGTCAGTTACACAATAATGAGGAAGGCTTAAGTTATAACTTAAGCAACTAGTTCCCACCTATATATATTCAACATAAAAATATAAAAGGCATGTGAATGCCATGACAAAAAACCATAAGGTTTTACTAAGAAACCCTAGTAATGGTTGATAGCAAAGATAAATCAATTTTGGGCTCATTTCTCTTCAAATGAACCTATGGACCATATATATGAGATGCACTTGAAAAAAGCATAACAGATATTTTGTCAATTTCTCTACAAACATCTAAAAATATTCTCTTTAAAAGCATGTCAACTTTATATGATAATATTACAACTTGTGCAATTATAAAACATGCTCTTCTCTCCATCAATCTTGTTTGTGACTAATTCTCTTGACATCAATGGCATCCATAGTGATAATTATCTCCCTTTTTCAATGATAATCATATTGCCAACAATATCCCCCTTTGTCATTGATGGAAAAATAAATGCTTTGATCTTATAATACATGCTCTGCTCCTTCTCTAGCATTGACTATACTTGCATTGGCTTCTGATAAATGTGAGTTGAAGTTGTTCATACCAAAATTTCTCCCCCTTAGGCAATGAAGCATTTTCCTAAACATACCTTGGACACATGCTTTGCTCCTTCTTTCATAAACATAAAGCTTTTACAAAGATCATTTTCACTTTTTCTCCCCCTTTGACATCAATGGCAAAGGGACTCCAACTTTCTCACTGTTTGTCCAAATTTTTCTCCCCCTTTATCAGATAAAAGAGTTTGTCCAAATTTTTCTCCCCTTTTTAAAATATGCATACCTAATTTTCCTTTTCTCTCTTCTTCCAAGGATTAACAAAGTTTATGTGATCCTCCCCCTAGACTCATGCCTTATTACTAGGATTTAATCGTGTGATGTAAGAGCAACCACTCTCAATTTCTACCTCAAATACTCAAATTGCTCCTTAGGAAGAGGTTAGGTGAATATGTTTTTGATTTGATCCTATATTAGCACATATTCCATTATGACCTCTTGATCTATAACCTTTTCTCTTAATAATTGATACTTGATTGATATGTGCTTAGTTCTTGAGTGCATCACTGGATTCTTTGATATGTTAATAACATTTGAATTGTCACAAAGCATAGAGATAGGTGATTTGTATTATACCTTGATGTCTTTAAGTGTTTACTTCATCTACAAGAGTTGAGTGCAACATGTCATTGCTACAACATACTCTACTTTTGTTGTAGAAGAGTAACTAATTCTTGCTTTTTGCTTAGCCATAAAACAAGTTTGTTTCCAAGGAAAAATGCACCACCACTAGTGTTTCTTCTAACATCCACACTTCCTTCCCAATCAGCATTTGTATATGTTGTCAAATTGAAATCTTCATCTTTAGGATACCATAGGCCATAGTCAATTATACTCTTAATATATCTAAAGATTCTTCTCACTACATTGACATGTGATTCTTTGGGAGCAACTTGAAATCTTTCAACCATGCACACTGCTTGCATGATATCAGGTCTTGATGCAATTAGGTATAACAAGCTACTTGTCATTAATCTATACAAAGTATGATTTGCATCAAGAGACTCATTGTTTTCAATCAACTTAAATCTAGTTATCATGGGAGTACCTACTGATTTGATATCTTCCATTCCAAACTTCTTGAGCATTTCCTTAGCATATTTCGTTTGAGATATAAATATCCCTTCATCATTTTGTGTTATCTATAGACCAAGGAAGAAATAAATTTATCCAAGCATAGACATCCCAAACTTATTTTGAATTTGAATATAAAATTCTTTGCACATTCTATTATTGTTACCACCAAAAATGATATCATCTACGTATACAACAATAATTAACATATGCTCACCTTCTGATTTGAAGTATAGATTACTATCTACTCAAACTTTATTGAATCCTTATTTTTTTAGGTACTGGTATAATCTTAAATACCATGCTCTAGGTGCTTGTTTTTGACCATACAGGGCTTTCTTCAGTCTACAAACATAATCTTCTTCTAACAACTAAAAACTTTTAGGTTATTCTATATAGACTTCCTCTTCTAGGTTCCCATTCAAGAAAGCATACTTAACATCCATTTGATAGACTTTGAATTTCTTATAAACAGAGAATGCTAGAAACATTATTATGACTTCCAATCTAGCAACTGGAGCAAATGTTTCCTCAAAATCTATGCCTTCAACTTGTGCATATCCTTTGCACACCAATCAGGGCTTATTTCTTATGACAGTTCCATCCTCATCGAGTTTGTTTTTAAAGACTCACTTTGTACCTACTACATTCTTTTTTGAAGATCTTAGAACTAATTCCCAAGTTTTTCTCTTTTCAATTTGGCTTAGTTCTTCTTCCATTGCTTTTAACCAATTCTCATCCTTGCTAGCTTCAACATAGTTCTTAGGCTAAATTTCAAATATTAAATCAAAACTTGGTTGCTCCTTATTCGTTATAACTCTTCTCTTTCTTTGAACTCCTTCATTTTTATTACTAATGATCTAATCTATAGGATGATCCTTTGAACAAATCTTGTATGTGGATTTTCATTTACTTCCTTAGGCTCTTCATTAGCTACTTCCTCTTCAAACTCTGAATCTTCATCACAGATGTCTATGTCAAGTTTAACATGTTTCAAGCCTTCATCAACCTTGATATTGATACTCTCTACAATCTTATGTAGCCTTTTTTTAACATATGTAGGCTTTGCTTTGGGTGGAATAACGAATAAATATTCCTTCATCACATCTTGATTCAAAGCTTCCCAACTTATCTTATTTTCTCCTAATGTAGCATTTGTTTCCAAACACTCTAAAATACTTAACAGAGGTAGGTTTTCCATACCATGTTTCATAAGGGGTTTTATCATTGTTTACCCTCAGTTGAACTTTGTCCAAGATATATACCATTGTTTGTACTACTTCTCTCCAGTATCCATCAAGTAACTTGGCCTCTTTTAGCATTCTTTTGGCCATCTCATTGAATATTGTATTCTTTCTTTCAATAAATCCATTCTATTGTGGAGTCCTTGCTACAGAGTAATGTATTTTGATTCCATGTTTCTCATAGTATTCTATGAACTCATTTGAGGTGAATTCACCACCTCTATCAGATCTTAAGCATTTTATTTTTCATCCAATCTCATTCTCTACCATGGCCCTAAAGATATTGAATCTTTCAAATGCATGAGACTTGTCCTTCAAAAAGTTTACCCATGTCATTTTTGAGTAATGATCTATTAGCAACATGAAGTATCTTTCACCTTTGGATCCTCTTGTCTTAGTAGGACCACAAAGATCAGTATGAACTAACTCTAAAGGCCTTATAGTTACATACTCCTTTATTTGAAATCTGAATCTTATTTATTTTCCTTGCTGACATTCCTTACAAGTAGTGCCTATAATTTTGGTTATCTTATGCATATGTCTAACACACTTATTTGAGATCATTTTTACTAGGTTATCAAAGTTGACATGACCCATTATTCTATGCCATAACCAACTCTCATCAATATTTCATACCAAGTAGCTATTACCATTCACTTCACTTAGATTATAAATATTTCTTTCAATTTTTTTCCCTTCTACAACTAATCTTCCAGCTCTCCTTATCTTACAACCTTCTACATTAAATGTGACTTTATATCCATTGTCACACATTTGGTTGACACTTAGCAGATTGTGTTTCAATCCTTCAACATAAAGGGCATTATGTGTAGGCAATTTTCCATCTATGTTCAAGGTTACTTTACCATAGATTTTTACTATAGTATTGTCTCCCAAGCTGACAGATCCTTCCTTACATTTACTTAGTTTGATGAACTTACTCTTGTCACTAGTCATGTGTTTTGAGAAACCACTATCTATTACCCATAAATTTTGCTCCTTGACATGGAGTGCAGTTTGAGAAATCATAGATTGTGTAACTTTTTAATCTTTCATTTTCCACACATCCCTAGGTTTATTATTTGGATTATTTTTCTTATTTTTGAAGACTTATGAACCTTTGTTCACACTAGGAAGCGTGATTTTCTTATCACTTTATATTTTTGGTCTTACAAAGTTTGTTCTCCATTGTTTAGTTATGTGACCAAAATTATTGCAATTATAGCATATTAAATTTGTATCTAACAAGGGGACAAATGAATTTTTTCTTACAAAATTTGTTCTCCTTTTAGATATAACCTTACATTCACTAACCCTATAACCAAACTGACTACAGGTATAATAATAACCATAGAAAAATGAGGAATACCTGGTCATAGCATTTCTTCATGTAGGATGAGGAGGTATTCTTAACTCTGGCTTCTTCAAGTCTCTACCCTTAAATAACCATCTACATCAGCTACCTTTATGTTATACATCTTCTTTGAGTTTACAAAGATTGACTCATTTTTATTATTCTTTTATTCAAGCTTCTTTTCTCCTTCAGCTTTCTTCACATTAATAGTGCTTGTGTCTATCTTTGTATCTCTAGAGGCATTCTCGTAAGCTTTTTCATTCTTTGTTCATGATTTTCCTTCTGCTTTGAAGTTGTCATATAAGTTTGCGTATGTACTGGTTATGGGACTTTTCCCTTTAAAACCAAGACTAGATTTCTCATTTGATGGCTTTTGAGAGTTGATCAATTCATCAAGAATTTTTGAATCCCCTTTTATCTTTAGACCTTTGTTTATTTTTTCTTTAGCTTTTTTAATTTCTTTTCTCAAAGCCACTATTTCTTCTTCTAACTTCATGAATTCATTAGATTTAGATTATAGTTCAAGTTTGACTACATCTTCTATTATTTTAGCCTCTTCAACTTGTGTCTTTAGGCTAACTACCATCTGATTAGATTTTTCAAGACTTTTGGATACTTTTTTAATCTCCTTTTGTGCATGTTTCTTCTGCTTTGAGTTTTCTTTTCTTAGCTTTTCAATTTCATCTAAAGCACAAATGATTTCCCCTTCTAGATCCACTTCTCCTTCCTCTTCTTCATCTGAGTCTTCAACTTCTTTTTTTATCCACATAAGCTAATTCTAATGTCATGAATAGGGATTCATTTCTATCAACCATAAAGGCACAATCATGGTCATCATTTGAGCTATCACACTCATCCAATAAATCACTATCTTATTTTATGTATAAGCCCTTTTAATTTTTAAAGTTCTTCTTTTTGGAGTAGTGAGTTTTCATCTTTTTACTGTCCTCTTCTTGCTCAGAGTTATCCTTTTTGTTATAAGGGCATTTAGCATCAAAATTTCCTACCTTATCATAGTTAAATCATTTAAAGGGTAACTTACCTTTGTACTTTCTAGACTCTCTTCTTAATTTTATGACAAATTTATATTCTTCTTCATCAGTGTCCTCAAATCCAAATGTAGGTGCTTCTACTTTTACTTGATTGGTTGCTTTGAATGCAGATTCTCTCTTGAAAGTATCTACTTCTCCCATTCTCATCTCATAGGCTGTGAAGGTTCCATGCAAATCATCAACAGTGAGTTTATCCATATATCTTACTTCCTCTATTGCAAAGATTTTAGAGTCAAACCTTGATGGTAGAGATCTTAGGACCCTTTTGACAATGATTGAATCTTTCATCTCTTCTCCAATGCCTCTAATTGCATTGACTATTTCATCTACTCTAAGGAGGTAGTCTACAATCTTGTCTTCTTCATTCATTTTAAGAATTTCAAACTTGCCTTTGTATGTTTGCAGCTTGGCTTGCTTTACCTTATCATCACCTTCATAGATGTTCTTCAAGTTATTTTAGATATCCTATGCATTTTGACAATGCATTACTATGATAAACATTGAGTTAGACAATACACAAAGAATAGTGTTTTCTGCCTTGACATTGCTATTATATGCCTTATTTGTAGCCTGATTAGTAGGAGTTGTAGCAGGAGCTATAAATCTATTTACAATAGACATCCATACATCAAACCCTAATTAAGATAAATATTCTTTCATTTTAATGATCAAAAATGCATAGTTTGATCCATCAAAGAGAGGTGATTTGTTTGAGAAAGAGCCTTCTTGACTGGCCATTTGTGTTCACTATCCAAGATCTACCTAAGTTGATTAAGCTTCTTCTAAGGAACCAAAGCTCTGATACCAATTTTTGGAACAAAACTATTTACTGAGAGGGGGGGTGAATCAGTAAATTGATTAAAATTAGTCCTTTAATACTTTTAATACAAATTTAAAGGTATATGCAGAGATCACACACACAAATAGACACAACACTCAGTGTACGTAGAAAATCTAATATGAAAAAAACCATGGTGAGAATAGTTGCTAGAATCTACTATTATAATCCAACCTCACAATTAAAACCTCATTGGTTACAATGTTTAAGGGCACCAACCCTAAGGAGACACCAATCCCCTTATTTAAGAGCACCTACTCTAAAGAAGCACCTACTCCCTAATTGAAAACCAACTCAGCTCTTCTAATGGCACCTACCAATCATATCTATTATGGAGCTACAACTCTAGATTACAAAATTGATTCAAAAATGAATCCAAGTCTATGTTACAAACATGTTCTATAATTTCTCATTCTCTGCTCTACATCTCTCTTCCTCTTTATCTCTCTACCCCTTAATTTGAATTTTTTCAACACTTAGTGTGTATCCTAGATTATATATATATATATATATATATATATATATATATATATATATATATATATATATATATATATATATATATATATATATATATATATATATATATGCATTAGATATAGGTCTCAGATATTCTCTGTGTTCACACTTAGCCATTAACACATCATGCTCCATTTTTGGAACTCAGTCCATATTTCTTTAACGATAAGTTTCTTGCTTATTGAATTCACACACCACCACCATGATTGTTTATCTTTTACTATATTTAGCATATATCAAGCTCTAGTTTTGATACACATGTCATTTTACATAATTTGGACCAATTATAGCAATCTATATCATTCTTTGTGTCATAAAATGCATCTTACCTGAGTGTTCCATCACTTGACTATTGAGATGAACAAATCTTTAAATACTGACCATTGATCTTCAGTTTTGCACCATGATCTGATGATCCTCATTTCAATTGTCCCAACTTTAAAATGCAACCATTGGATCAAGTTCACGCACTCCGTTAGATCCTTGTGAGCTTTCAAACTTTAATTTTTCAACTTTAAAATGCATTTGTTTATCATAAACTGACAAGCTCACATGCTCCATTAGATCTTTGTGAGCTTTCAAACTTTAACTCTTCAACTTTAAGGTTCAAATGTTGATCTTTGTCTCAGTCTCCTGAGATTAGGACACTTGGCACTCTCACGTGCCTTTTGAGCACTTTACTATTAGTCCATGCACTTGTGACACTTGATACTCTCGCATGCCTTCTGCACATTGTTGTCAATGCCCATGCTTGTGACACCAAGCACCCTCATGTGCCTTATGCACATTGTCAATCCCTATGCTTGTGACACTTGGCATCCTTGCATGCTTTATGCACATTATTGTTAGTTCCCACTATAAAGACACTTGGTACCTTCACATTGATCATTAACTTTTTTAATTTTAAGCACATTGTAGATCTATTGCTCAAGCTCCATAATCATGACACATGTCATCAACGCATTCATTCTCAGGTTCTTTAACTTCATCATTAGATCTTCATCATGTGATTAAGCCCTCATCATTGATCAAAATCAGATAAATATTAAGTCAAGAACTTAGGAATATTAAAGTCTTTGATCACTGCTCCAAGCTGGTAATTGCTAGGTCGAAGGGGCCAATTGCATAATGATGAGGAAGGCTTAATTTATGACTTAAGCGATCGGTTCCCACCTATATCTAGTCAACATAAAAATAGAAAATACCTATGAATGCCATGACCAAAAACCATAGGGTTTTAATGGGAAACCCTAGTAATGACTGAGAGCAAAGATAAATCAATTATGGTCTCATTTCTCTTCAACTGAACCTATGGACCATATATATGAGATGCACTTGAAAAACCCATAATAGATCTTCTATCAATTTCTTTGCAAACATCTGGAAATAGTCTCTGTCAAAGCATGACAACTTTATATGACAATATTGCAACTTGTGCAATTATAAAACATGCTCTTCTCTCCATCAATCTTGTGTGTGACTAATTCTCTTGACATCAATGACATTCATAGTGCCAACTATCTCCCTTTTGACAACAATGACAATCATATTGCCAACACTTAGAGGATTCACATATTTTAAATACAATGAAACTTTTCCATACATATCCTTCTACAACATTGGGAAAGAATGCACATTGTGATCCTCCGAAAAATGCTTGCATGAGTCGATAAGTGCACAAACATTGTTCCTTAGACAATTATTCTTGTTATGACTCTTAAATTTTGAATCAGTGCACCATAAATTATTGCAGTCATGTGCATGAGTAGCAATAAATTTTTGAAGTTTTGAGACCTTTATTTCAATTTACGCCTTTATATATGGGTTGATCCCTATGTCTACACTTCCAACTACGTTTGCTCTCAACATTGCTTCTAAAACCTCTTGAGGATTAGTAAAAATATTCATGAACAACATGCACCTGAAAGGTAGGAGAAACCTTAAAATGAACCATTATGTGTGTTAGAGAAAATGGATCTCATATGATATTTTAGAGATCAATGTTTTGAACTATGCATCATAAACACATTCTCGGTGAGGTTCTAGTGGATTTATTTGAGCATTGAAATGTTTTGTTGGTCAATTTTTTTAATATCAAAATCTCTTAAGAGCACCTCCTTTAGAAGGTTATATTCCATGGTAGCTTACATTTGATCAAATTTATAATACCAATTATGTGCACAATCTAATAGGGTAGTCACAAATTGACTTTCTTTTCATTATAATACATTGATGTCCTAGGCATGTCATATGAGTTCACACTTTTGGACATGTTCAACGGTATTCTACACTCCTTGATATTCAGATAGATTCAATGACATTTCATAAATGAGTTTTTTTTCGGGGGAGTGTTGACATTACATTACTTTTTGCTTGAGCACTTGAACTATGACTATCCCTAGAGTTATTTTTTCCTATGCCGCCAATATTTACTCTAAATGCGTATACACTTCCTCTAACTCCTAAATTAGGTTGCGTAAAGGCTATATTGGTACTTGCAGCCCTCATTCCTCCTGTTGTGTTGTCACTAGCTTACATGGTTGTATTACTTCCTATAATTAGTGGCATTCCAAACATTGTTTGGATCTTAGATATGTTTGATGGTGCTACTATTAGTCGATTGGTGGGTATGGTATTATTTATTATAAAATGCTACTATGGGTCTCATATCGTGTAAACTCTATTATTTGAGACCAAACTACACGATTTACTTTTTTTTCATCTATTTTACTGAGAAACAAATGGGTCAAAACTTTGAATAAGTTTGGGGTGGGTGCTTCCTCAATATATGCATGGGTTTTCATGTTCCAACATTCCCACGTAACTCTAGCTAGCACTTCTTGAATATCAACTTTTTGTTCATTAGCGTGTGCCTTTGCCTCATTTGAGCATGTCTCTATGGCACAAGAGTTGTCCTCGTGCCCTTCCGTTCTATGTGGGTCCTCATGGAATTTCTCATGCATACATCTCCCCTTTGCTAGGGTCCATGGTGGCAATCAATTTTTTCATCCATCATTATGTCTACACTGCTCAAGGTCATAAACATATAGACACTCCATGCTAAAGTTATTCATCCTTCCACCCCTTACTAACACAACATGCAAATTGTGTGCCCCCTTCTCCTTCTACTATCCACTTGGCCTATGCATGAGAGAAGTTCAGCTCTCCATAGGAATATTTTTAATTCTTGGTCTACCATAAGCTTCTTATTTTTGAAAGTTAGCTAAGTGATAAAAGATCATCTCGACTTGTGTAAAAATTGGTATTTTTCCTCTTTTGGGCAAGAGTATGTGGAAAATACATATTCCAATAGGTAACTAGTCATTGTGCCCCACACATTCATTGATTTGGTCTAAATTTCATCAATTCACTATAAGTGTTCAACCCATTCTTTCATCCAAGGATGTTTTATGCCAAAATTTCTATTCTAACCCATAACATATGCAGTTAGCCATGTGTGTAAATGCTTAGTAACTTGTATAAAAACACTTCATATAGATGATCATACAAATACTCCTCCACCCATTTCTTATGAGTTATCTTTCCTAAACTTGGATGATTCTTTGTGAAGGTTCATTCTTGATCCATTATCCACCTCTCAATGTTATCCAAGGAAATCCAGTAAATCCTCTCTAGACATCATCTTCTATAATTATTTTGACAATGTCCCAACAACGAAACCAAAATGTTTGGGTATTTTCCAATGTGCCAAATAAAGTGTCTATGCCACTATGTGTACACTAACAAATAGAAGTCACCATGTCAGCATATCACATAAGCATGCTTGTATGCTCACCTAAGTTATAAAGAGAGACTACCATGGCACGTTGGATTAGTCACAAAAGATGACTTAGAACATTTAAGCATGATGCCTTCTATGATGATATCAAAGTGAACTAACACTTATACATCTTGAATCAATAATTAAGGATTATATATTCATTCTGGAGATAAACAATCATCATAAACAATTAATATTTAGTAGAATAACTTCAATAACACTATCAACAATTAATGAAAGCCTTCGGC
Source organism: Torreya grandis (assembly GCA_037957365.1). Lineage (NCBI taxonomy): Eukaryota > Viridiplantae > Streptophyta > Pinopsida > Cupressales > Taxaceae > Torreya > Torreya grandis. Next base: position 899,476 of record JARHVA010004808.1, on the reverse strand, counting down.
TCCTTTGCATTTTTGCATTAACATATTATATGATTTAGCATTCCATCAATGCTTTAATACTTAACATTTATTATCAATAATAGCCTCAAAAACATTAATAACAATGAGATCTACATCAACAATAGTAACCACACACTTCAACTAAGAGGCAAGGTGGGATTTTATAAGTATAAGCCACCCCCTTGTAGTTAAAATGAATAATTATGCGTTCCTTAAAGATCATAACAATTTTCTAGTTAAAGTAAAGAATAATTGTTTTACTTAAAGTCCCTTAACTAGCTAGGCCCCGTATTCACTTTGGGTTGTGTTAGTCATTTCAAGCAATAACTTTCATTAATGCCACCCTACTTGAAGACTTTTTCTTTCTTCCAGCTTCCCTAGATTGATGCCCTTGAATTTGCACTATATGGTTCACATAACCTCTTTCCCACTCACTATGCTCTGTGTTTTGCGCTAACCATAATGTCATCATTGGCCATGTCGAGACTTCAAATGTTGGTCCTTTTGATCTGAGTGCTCCACCTAGGTTTCTTAGTACATCTATGCAATCGCTTCCTCGTGTTTCGTTGAACTTAGTGGCAATCTATTGGATTCATCAAAATCACAATAGCACCTAGTATGTTAAGAAGCACCTTGTGTCTTCATACACTACCTATCAAAATATGTGCACCTTTAGCACCTTCCAAGTACTAACAAATTCAAGTGCACACTTTCATACATATTCAAAATCACGGACCAACAATCCTAATGATGGATTGTATGTTGTGATCCAAAATGTTGATGAACAAATCAAATCAATGCATTTTTTCCTAAAAGTATTCATTTAATTTTATGGATCACGAAAACCTCAATGTTTTAACACACAAGTTGTTCTATGAAAAGGTGTTGTTATGTAGCTAATTTCAAGGTTCACTTTATAATCATTTATAAAATAGACCTAGGAGGGAAGCAACCCTAATAGCCCCCTGCCCTCGCCTCCTATGACCGCCATGTTTGCTACTATTGCTTAATGATCTTGGCCTTTGTGTTTGTTAGTTATGGATTTTATCAAAAAAATTATTGAATCACACTTGTTATGACTTGTATTGTTGTACAAACTTAAATTTGGCATTGTGATGTAATTTCTCTATCGATACTTCTTTTACGTCAATTTGTTTTGAATTATGGGGTGTGGTTTCTTCCACCCATTTTTTTGTATGGTCAACAGTGTACTATATAATTCTTATTAATAAAAATATGCTTTTCAATTTAAAAAAGAAACGCCTAGGATTAAACCAAGGACAAGTATAATGTTCTCGCTTTAAAAGAATGGAAGAATTCACAAATTTCAAGAAGAAGAATATTTGGTTCCAAAAGGACTCCAATGACACATTTTATGCCAAACTTAGTTGGAGTCATGTGTGTCATATTTGTGTTTTCTATTTTCTACTCAAGAAAATAATTTCATTTTTCTTCTACATTTTGGTTTGCAAAATAAAAAAGAAATAATGATAAACACCTAAAAATAAAATCTCACCTAAAAATTCATAATGGTTAAAAACTATTTTTACATTTTTAGGAACCTTGAGATTCAAATTACATGATCATTCAAACGAGCAAAACCCCACCCAATACCGATATGAAAATGAAAGGAAAAGAACACTAAACACTACTAGAATATCAAATTAGAAAACACTTATAAATGCCTCACTCAACATGGATTCTACTTTAAAATGACCCTCAAAATTGATCAAGTCTAAAGGTTATACGAGCATCCAAATGTATCACTCATCAATCACAAATGTCTAACAACTCCTTGACAAACTACTTAATTTATTCGAATTGATAGTTTTGAAGTACCAAGGAAGAATGATAGTGTGGAAGGCACAACGCGATCAAAGCAATTGTGATACGAAGTATGATGTGCCCTCTTAGAAATCCAAAAAAATGGAGTGCTAAGAGAGTTAAGAGGGGGTGGAGGGGGCTGGCGGGCGAGGGCGCAAGGGGGCGAACATGTTAATATCTCCTATACAATGTTTGATGTGCCTTGTTAGAAATCCAAAAATGAAGTGTTAAGAGAGCTATGAGTAGATGTTAGAACTTGAAAATAAATAACTCCAAACTCATCAAGGTGTTTGATGAGGACTACGTCATCCATATAAAATAGAAGTATAATAGTGTCATTATGAAGGTTAGTCCCTGTGTACCCAACCTCTTCTAAGTATTTTTCTAAATGATCTATGTAAACCCTGAAAAGAGTAGGAGACAAAAGGACAACTTCATTTTACTCCAATATTGCAATCAATTTCGTCGAACTAACCTTAATTATGAATATCTTTATCAAAATTATTCCATCATTTTTACAACCCTTTTAAAGGTAACATCATAGTTTACACTTAATTTTTGTACAAGACTAGTTATTTGTTACAGTATGTGTGTTTATGTACATATGGATCATTGCATTAAATTGGAATCTTATTGGCACATATTCCCTTGTATTGGGCCCTATATTGTCTTCCCTTGGTTGTGTTCCCCTTACAAATATACATTCAATTCATTTTGGGTCAATGATAATACAACCATTCAATCTAGAACGCTTGAAAACATACATATATATTATGTGTACCTCGGTAAGACCTAGGATGTTCCTAGAATGTCTAAAACACCATTTTAGGGTTTATTCGTCCATCTAACCAAGATCAAACAATTTGATCGTGGTAATCTTATTTTGACTCATTTTCTTCATTTTGTTTGATTTCTTGTTCATGTTTGTCAATCTTCTCACCTTGTGATTGTCGACTTGTGCGCCACTATAAGTACATGAGTGCATTAATGTATTTAAGAACATAGAAAAAGATTTGAATAGAGACACTATCTACTATTGAAATATCAAAGTAGGATAACATGATTAGATTAGCATCCCTATACCAAAGGACAAATTGAAGTAATGAAATAGTATATAAATCTTCTAGTTGTTTGCATCTCTTACAAAAGAATAAGCATTAAAATCTTCATAGTACATTGGTTTGCTTGATAGAATGCATGAGTGTTGGATTACCAACTTGTCAAAAAGTAAATGTTTGAGACAACCCTATTATAACGACTTCCATAATCTATGGTCTTGTAAGGTGTTTTTCAGCAAATTAGGATTGGTAAGGAGAAGCAATTCTAAAAAATCCATAGCTCAATTCGACAATCTAAGAGAGGTCTCTGACAAACAATTTCAAATGAACACACGCAAAATTTCATCAAAATTTGATATCAACCAAATAGTGTTGGCCATTCTCAATTCTACGCTAATTTTTTGAGTTTGTTTTGAATCTACTCCTTGACCTATTTTAACTTTCGATAGCATTCAAGGAAGTCACAATTTAACTATTTCTTTCAAGCATCCTCATCTTTATTTTGGCACACTTCAAATTTGTTCATGTTATATTGTTGTATATAATTCAAAATTGTCTTTGTTAGCCCAAAAACACAATAGTGCACTTTACCTTGTTAGACACAATAATAACATTTATAAAATCAATTATAAGAATGGTTGTCAACAAAATCATTTCCCTTTAAAGTTTGGGTTCATCTCTACTAATAGGGTTAGTTTGCCTTTGTCTAGGTTCATCTCTAAGAATAATCCCACTTCGTGTAATTGAAAGCAAAGTAGGAAAACTAAACAAGTTATTCCTTTGCTTGGGAATCATTTCCATCACTTATTTGAATTGACAATTGCAAAACACTACGATTTGTTATGTTTATGATTAAGCATCTTAGAAAGCATTGATACAAAATCTAATGAATTTGGTAGGAGAATGCTTTGGCTACGGGGGTTGGGTTGGGTGATCTGTAATATTGTTTGTTGGACTAACCCATGGGTCCCGCTTTCATGCTATAATATGTCTCCTATAGGTAGTGGCTTGGCGACATCCCCCTTTTTTGGCGACGACGTTGTTATGACATACTTTGCCATCAGAGACTTAGAAATCAAGCAGCATTGTGATTTTGTTCACGCTTGCCTTACAACCAAAATTGCAACTATCAAATCTAAACATTCAACCAACGCTAGAGATTCATCCATAAATCATCCTCTTTAGATATATCACAATTATAAATACATTGGAATTGATCTTTAATTGTTAAATATTTTGAGATATATCGTATCATGCAGAGCACTTGCAAGAGACGTTTTATCATCAACTCGTGCTTCATTAAATATCTGAAGTTGCTACCTCTGCCTATATTCAACCTAAATCTACTTTTCCTGCCTCTTGTGAACAAGCTTCCAACTATACCTCGTGCCCCTAACACCAATAGCCAGGGCATGCCAAGACGAGTATCATTAAAAAACATTGAAGGCATGCGAGCATCATTAAAAAACATCGAAGGCATGCACAAGCACCTTAACTTACCAGGACCACATCAACAACAAAATCAAAAGAAACTCAAACCTGAAACAACTCAACATGCATGAAGACATGGCATACATTTCGTTATTGAATTTTAGTTCTTTCGAAACAATGTATATTCATTCATAGGGGTATTATCATTTAACACTTCCATTTTATCACACATTAGCATTCTAACATAACAGTTCCACATCAAGTACAAAATCACAAGCAACTACGAAACCTGAGACAACTCAACATACATGGAAGACATGGCATACTTTTTTATTTTTTTTAAATTTATTTATTTCTTATTAAAACAGCTATATTTATTCAAAGCACAATTTGCATCCATAGACGGATCATTTTACGCATTCAATTTATCAGTGCTGGCAGCTAATTCTACAAGAAGCTACCAAGGACAAGCCACACGAGTCTCACCGATCATCATTTCACTAGCAACAACTAACCGATAAAGCAATCATGTAAACTATTTGTAAGGTCGCACATCAAAAATCCCAGTATCTATATAAATTTTAATCAATCTGCCTAAACAAGTTTTCAAAGAATAGATAGACAAAAGCAAAGGTATTGCGGATTCCATGTACATTTCAACGTAATATGAACTGAAGTGAATACCAAACATGTTGGCCCTCAGCAAAAAAATTGCTTTTGAAAACTAAATGAACTTCAGATATAACACAATGGTACTTAATTCCATTAATATAAACAAGACAGGATTTGTTCTCGTCCTCTTCAGAGAAGCAAGGTAGCCAGAGAGGACAACCTCCCAGCTCCATGCAAACACTACCAAAAAACAACCCAAGTCATCCCCATCCAGGAAGTCACCATAAGGGGTAAATGAAATTACAAAATAGTCACATATATATTATGTCATTGCCCAACCAGCAACCTGTTTCCACTATCTAGGATAAATGCTGTCAAACTCAAACAGAAATCAAACATCACAGTACAATGAAGCTATCAAGAATCAATCCGATTCCTAAGTAGTAGATCATAAAATTCAGATAGGTGCAGCCTAAATTGCATAAAATTCAGATACAGTAGCCTAGCGTGCTTTGTCTCTAATGTTCTCAATCCCTATCTCAGAGGCATCTGTTGCTTGAACTTCACACTGGATCCCATCAAGTTCCCTCCTGAACCTATCCTTTGAGCTTGCATAAAGCATCTTGTTTCGGACCTTGGAGATATCAGGAGACCTATCCCACAAAGCAAGTCAAGCTGAATTAATAAGCACATAAAACAACACCGAGAGGTGTCATAAACCATAAAGCAAGTCAAGCTGAATTAAGCGCATAAAACAACACCAAGAGCTGTCATAAACCATAAATGCCAATCATTATGAAGGCAAACAATATTAAAATCAGCTAAGCTTAGGAATTATGTGCTTACCATGCAATAAAGAATATTTTGCTCTTCTGGCAATTTTCCTCGGTCACAAAGTCAAAGTCATAAACTGCATATCTGCATTCTTTCTCAGGAAGAGCTGCAGTAAAATCATCGTAAGTTTGACCAGGGTTACCAAGCTTGTCCACTGTAATCATGTTTGTCTTGTCATCAATCTTGAAGGTTATAAACCGATGGGTTCTCTTGCTCTTCAGTTCCAGGAACTTGAGCTTGCAGTCATTATGCACAGCAATTCCAGATGATGCATTGGCCTGTAATAATGAACAAATATGCCAAGTGCAGTTTCTTACCAAAACAAGATACCGGGTAAAAAAAAGCTGACAACAAAAGCATTTAATCTTCTTGGATTTATTTTTGACATCAATTTTGAAAACCAGGGAGAAATATAAATGCCATGTCAAGTAGATAGCTTATAAACCATTCACTGAAGACCAAGAATATCAGCATACAAATACATTAGATTTTTAAAATGGATTTGAAACATTCAAGATAGAAATCAGGAATTAAATATTTCTTCTGTATCATCAAGAGACAAACTAATACAAATCAGGAAAAGCATACACAATACACTGTGCCAGAAAAAAAAGATAAATTATAATTTTCTCTAGGATAGACAGATCTCGCTATTCTTGTTTTCAGAATCTTGGTCTTCTTTACCACTGTGTCAAGCAAAAACATCACTATGCATCATGCAAGAAAAGTAGAAACCCATTCCCATAGAAACAATATCAATAATGAGCTTTTAGTCTATACAGTGAAAAACAACAATCCCAAAAGAAATAAAGAAAGAAATTTAGTTGCCATATAAATGAAACTATGTAAACACAAGAACAACAAAAGCGTAAACAATGCAGCTGACAACTCTCAAAATAATCCAAGGCATTCTATTTGAACAACAAATCAAATAGAAAATAAATATTGTGACTGGAAAGACGGCAAGCAAATTGATGGTACAAGATCAGGTCCACTAGCATTTCGAAATGATAAACATGATATCAACTTTTTTTTACAAGTTGGCTAACAAATTCGGAAGTAAAATTACAAATATCTGACAAAGCTCCGACTAAAATCAATACCATAATGAAGATAAAGGCTATTTTAATTATAAATCCTCACTGAATATATTGTTAAACAAAACAACTTTAGCAGACAATACAATCAAGAGATAGTGGTGAGAAAGCACTCAGATATCATTTTCACCTTCCATCAACGTAACAACCCATCATTTACAACAGTAAAATGAAAAATTCAAATACAACATATGAATGCTAAGTTATCAGAAGATTAAATTAAATGCATGGATAAACTCACTAAGTAACAAACGAAATCAAATACAAGTTGAAACACAAATCATGCACAGAAAATCATCAGCAAAACCAACTCAAAGAAATCCAAGAGCTTGAAATTCGTCTAAAATTTAATGTGCACTACATATTGCATTTAAATCGCACACCAGGTCATACATACAATTAGATTTAGAGTCATCCTACCCTGCCAATTCACGCATCATGACCATTTAAATGTACCAAACAATCAGACAAAAACACACGAGATTCAAGCATGTAATAAACGGATACATAACCCATTGCAGCCATGGCCAAACCAAGCCCTCGAAATCACAAACCATAAATGGCAAATTAAGCAACCTTACCCATACCTAAGGGGTGATATTTTAACGCTACAGCACACAAAATTCGACCTTAAGTCCTGAATCTGAGTGTCTAACAGCTTGTATTTCATCTGAAATTGAACCACCCAATCGAATTACTTCACAGATCTCCAAAAAAGGGGCAACAATCACAACTACAACAAAAATCGGCCAGCCGTACGAATAGAGATTCTGACCTTAAAATGAATTTAAAATATCAAAGCTAGAAAACCCAAATTCCTAAATTCACATTCAATATCCACATAATAATTTTCCATTATTACAGTAAAAGCGAGATCCAAAAACCACAGCGCATCGATCAAACCAAATCAACAATCAGATCCAAAAACCCCAAAATCTGGTGTGAAATCAAACCCTAAAGGATCGAAAACCCAAACAGAAACCGTGCGGCAAGAAACCAATTAAACCGATACAAGTCACAAAAACAAACAGGCGCTTCAAACCCTCGAAACAAAGACAAATTCAAAGGCCACGACCCCAATCAAAACAAACTAACAAACCGTAGAGTCGATCTAAACACTCATATAAACGATATAGGATCGCGATACCCTGAATCGATTCAAAAAACCGTTTTAAAAAGATGTAAGTTTTAAGGATTAAGTGGTTACCATTTCTGCCGATGTGGAGCAAATTCGAGGCAGAAATCACAGGCGCAGATCTGGAAAATGAAACAGAAAACACAGCAATCACTGTTTACGCCACACAGTGTATTACACTACGATCGATTCCTTCTTCTTCTTCTTCTTCTTCTTCTTCTTCTTCTTAGGCAAATGCGAGGGGACACACCAAATATGAGGGTTTCAGGTCTAATTTAAGACAGCGCCCACTATTAAAAATCAGAGGTTAAGAGGCGAAAAGATCCATCCACACGTTACTTGTATGTATCACATGCATACATCATCTATGTGTATGTAATGATCATTCATGGTCATTCGCCGCGTTGGTGTGATTTGGCCGGCTTGAATTTTTTAACACGCCTTGTGGAGTGGGACTCACAATGTGCCTCCAAACCTTCATATCTCACTAATTAAATAAGATAAATTTAATATTTTGCATAATTATTTTTCAAAAAGTTGGTCAAGCTTGATCACAACTTGTGTGGGGGGAGAAGTTTGAATATGGTAGACATCTAAGAATGGGCATGAGCATTTATTATTTGAAAACATGTATTACTTTAATATATATATATATAATTTTGTTACTTATTTGGTTCAAATTTGGTTTTATTGGTGTATTTTTCAACGTTTAAATCATTTTTGTCATATTTCTTCAATTTTTTTCTTTCTTTTTCTCTCTTCTTTTTTTGTCATGTATTTCTTTTATAAGTGTGCACCATATGTTGTAAGCGGTGGGCCGTTCTCACCCATTTTTGGGTTTCATAGGGGTTGTGGGTCTTTCCTTGTCAACTTTTTCACTCGTTGTGTGTTAGTGTGTATATTAAAAAGGTCCTAATATGAATTAAAGAGACTTATAAATACATAGTAGTATTAGTGCATTTAAGACACTAGTGAATCAGACAATCACTACAATTATTTTATCTTAATTTGAATTAAGACAAATTACTTAACCTAATTAAAATAGAAACTAGTATGTGAATTCATATACTAAGATATGGCATTCAAGCATACATTTAAATACAAAATATTGAAATTGAATGTAATGATTTGACTAGTGGTGTATGCTAAATATAGTAAGTACACAAAGGGATAAGTAGTTAGCCTTTTTGACTATGACAAACTTCTGAGAGTGGAAAACAAACCAAAATAGGGGTGTGATTTGTTAGATTTTGGACTGGGGTTTTTTTTGTTTAGTGTTGATTCCATTATGTACAGGTCAATATTGATTATCAATACTAACATGTAGTGATCAATAGTGACTTATGCATAAGGTGTATGCAACCCCACGGTCACCTTCCCTTATCTCTGAAAGCTATGTATTTGTAATGTCGAATCTTGATGATGTGTGCAATCCCATAAATCAACATCCTTCACCTTGAAACCCTAGGTATGCTTGTGATGGTTATAAACCTATAAAAAATGAGGAAATTATAATGGGTTGAGTTGAACCCAACTACCTCCATTGATCATTGACCGTTACCTACATATATAATACTCTAAGGAGGGAAATCAAGTCACGCGTAGTTCTCCCACCTAGTGTGATTGTGCAATTATGTTCCTTCGTTATATGAATGCAACTAATAATTTGGTTTTGATAATTAACAATTATTGTTTTAACTTGGCTTTAGAATGCTTTAGACTTGGCTTGTGACTACTCCTAGTGATTGGTTTTGAATTTTGGAAGAATATGGCAGTTTGCTCAATGTGCAATAGTCCCCTATCAAGTGAGTCCTTGGATTGTAAATATACGAGTCTAAATAGGTAATTTCTCATGCTACACTATTTGAAATGTATAAACCAACCCATAAGAATTTATTAGATTTGAAAAGTGACCATTGTTGGGAGAGGGTCGATACCATCATGTTCATATTAGTATTGACCAGCAATATTGACCCAATTTGATAGTAGTGACCTGTGCATAGGAAGACTAAACTAAGCATACGGACATGTCTATGCAAGATAGTATGCAGGTTTGAAATAGAAAATGAGGGTCCAATAGGTGTGTAACAACATAATGGAAGGGTTAGATCCATATAAAACACTAGGGTAGGGTGTGAAGGCAAGATAGGACCATATTTATTTGCACATATGTATGGTAAATGTATGTTAAGCTTATCATTATCAAGTACATAATACCATTTTTTAGTATTTACAATAACCATATAAAGAAGGCATCTAAGAGTCTAAGGAGATTTGAATAACATCTAAATTTTATTGTTTTGTGCATTCTATAAGAAATTAAATAGTTATTGTATCGATGAAAATCATAGTAGTTAGACATTTCATCACACTAGACTACCTCACTAAATTACATTTTACTCAGTGTGTTGTAACTAATTTTGTATATCAAAATAAATACTTTGCATGTTTGGTTGCCCAGTTTGATTTTGAAAAAGAATGTCAATTTCCCAAAGATTAGCACAAAGATTTAAAATTAAGAGTGAGGTTTTTTTAAGCACCAAAACTAATGAACACATTTCGCAAATCAAATTTTACACATCTACTAGAAACATCACAAAAAATGTAGAATGTATAGTTCTAGGGAGGTGTTGTTCACCTCGGACATGTGCATAAGGAAAACATGTAAATATAATCTAAGTTTTATGATACATGAGTGAGACACTTGAAATCACTCTATACACTTGCAATGGGTGAGATGAAGAGTGGGTGCAAAAAAAAGATAACATGTGAGTAAAAGAAAACATTAATGCATAGTTTGGAAAGAAAATCAAATCAGGAAGAAACTCAACAAAAAACACAATTGATGAGAGGGTGATAGATGTAATGTATCCAAACAAGGAGAATGTGTATGTCAAGGGATCAATCCAAGTTGATAGGAATATGTTAAGAGCGAGAGAATATGTTGATGAGGATGGATAGATGGAGTTATACTTATAAAAGAAGGAACATGCGGCACTGACAAAGCAATAACTAGCAGAGGTTAAAGGGGTCCATAAATGTTATAAATATGAATGTTGATCTCTTGTTTGAGATATCTTAAATTGGATACACATTTGTAGTTGAAGACTCAAAGTGTTTGAAGAATGATGTGAGATAAGGTTTGAAGGTTTTGTGAGAGTTATCATTGTATAAATTGTATGAAGGAATATTTTCCTTGAATGACAATCATCATGATGTAATATGTGAATGTGCTTTGTAATGTTTTTTGAATGACAAAGAATAAGGATTCTCATGCCCATAGTTTGCATGAATAAAACACATAAAAAATGAGTCAATTTGTTTTTTTAGGATGTATAAGGCATCAATGAGTTGACTTGAAATGCATCAAGAGTCCACCAGAGCACGTAATGTGGAATAACAAGTGTAGTTACCAATGTCTAGGTGGTTGCATGGTCATCACAACACCCATGCCAACACTATCTGCACTAACCAACCCAGTATGACTTGGATGACCTACATAACCTCTACAAGTTTGGTGGGCCAGATGACTCCTGTAGTCTTAATTCAAGATTGCATTTAATACAAAGAGGACTTCAACATGGTCTAAGGTTGAATGACCCACTCCTATGCTCAATGGGTTTAAATAAGACCCCACGTAGTTCCAACTGACCAGAGGGATTGGATTCAAACATTAAAACACAATCAAGAATCTAATTCCTAGTTGAGTTATTATTTTAAAAAGACTAAAACAAAGTTAACAAGGTCTCATATGGCATTAAAGGGAGCCTAAATTATAATAGGCTATCCTTTTTGGGTATAACATCCCATCTCCACCATTGGATCTGGCCCATCCCTATTGTCAAATCATTCAAGATCACATAAGCATTAAATATACTTATGGATATTTATAAAGGCTCTCTCTTTCAACCAAGAAAGAGAAAAGTTCTAATAAAAGAAAATGCGAGGTTTGGGAAGGCATTAATTTATACACCTTCTGCTTTATCCCTCTATACCATATCCAATCACTCTATGTGGGGCCATGTGCAAACATCTCATTTTTCAAAAGGTCACATAATCAAACTCTGATAGTGGTAAAGTGATGTTGGGTGAATTATGCATCCACTGGTGCTCATAAGAAATCTCTATGACATTTTAGGGATCGGTTTGAATGAAAAAATTAAAGGAGGCAAAAGTTCCCTTTGGAGTTATTAATGGTTACCTCAAGGACCTCAACTCTAAAATTCATGTTGAAGTGACATTAGTGATCATTGAATCATTTGGGGAATCATGGGGTCCCCTTGGGACCTCCCTCTAGCTTCCTAGCTATTTTGGGTACTTTTTCCATTTTGGTCCCTGTAACCTCTAGCAACCATTAATGGTTGTTCTAAACTCAAAAACTAGAAAGTTAAGATTTTTTTTCTTCAATTTTGTTTCCTCTTTCTAAACTTGTGTTTATAAACCCAGACTTCATGAAAAGTTTCTAGGGGCTTTTGGGATTTTATAGGATGCAAAAAGGTTAAGGGAGCTTCAAGTTACTAATGGTCATCCCATGTTTTCCAAAAGCCAAGTATTTAAATTTGAGTTATGTCTTATATTTTTCTTCCATGTAGAAGAGGACCAAAAAATAGATGGGGTATCTTAAGGGCCACCCCACCCTATCCAACCACTTGCTTGCAATGGGCAAAAAAAATTCTAAAAACCTATATCCAGGTTTGAGAAAAAAATGAGTTTCATTTTTTCTTTAAAAATGATACGACTTGGAAGGGATAAAGAATAGGTGAGGGTTGAGCGAGTGATTAGGGGGAAAATGAGTATGGGGTCCCTTAAGGGTCACCCCACTCTCAAGCCTCTATGTGCCCCTAAATAGACCAACAAGGTTCAAGATCTTATGACCTTACAAGCCTCGTCCAAATGTCATAGCCTTTTAAAAAATTACAAATATTAGATTAAATAATAATGACTATATATAAATAAATAGGCATAGGGAACCTTGAACACCACAAGCTATAATTAAGCCACATGTGCACAAAAGGGAAATGGGGTTAAGGGTCTATACCTCTGGTAAGGATATTCAAACTATAGCTATCATAATAATCCTCTAGAATTAACAAAACTGCCACCTGCTATAATCATGTTCATATAAATCACATGTGGCTAAGAGATATAGGCAGGCAACAGACATAATCACCTACATTTAGACTAGCAAAACTAATAGGAATTAGACCATTGATAAACACACATAATACAATTCTATTGGCTTTATAAACTACTCACATTTTAAAGAGGAAGACTATGGCTAAAATCCATCCACTATTTATATAACTTAGCCATTGGCCCCTTTGGGCCTGCCTTACCATTTATCATGGTCACATGAGAGAATCGACCACTAGGTACATTGGACTTACCTATATACAATATTTTATGATTATATAGCACCTCAATCTTGTACACTTTTCAAACTCATACCTTGGTTTTTCCTCTCAGTTCTTCACCTTTCCCACTCCTGCAAGTCTCACATCTAATCTATCTTTGTGCCCTTTGGTCTATATCTTGTAGTTTGACTAGTCTTATGTTGATGACTCAGGTATTCGATATTGGCTAGAATGCTTAAAATGTACTTTTATTATCTCTATAGGTTTTGAACATGTACCTACTCTCTTACTCCCTAGACACTAACATCCAGGATAGATAATAGCATCAATGTTATTGCTCTATCATGATGCAAGTGTCTAATGCCCTAAAGTCATCTAATTTACAAATAAAATGTATCCTAATGGTTAGCATAAGTGATTTAATGTGGGTTATTACTCCAAAGGGATTGATATAAATACAATATCAACCCTTGTTCATTCCTCACATAGCAACACCTAGGAAAAGACCAAAGAGACCAAGGCACTTATCAAAAGCACTCTATCAAACTTTCAATTAAAAAAAGCTTCCCTATTTCCATACCAATTATAGGTACAACACATCTACAGGTTTGAAGTACTTAAGGAGTATCCTAAGAGACCAATTTTCCAAGTTTAAATCGAGGTCACTATTGTACTTATTTACACATATTTTATGATTCACACACAAGCCAACACACAGGGGAGAACTACATGAGTTTGAGGCCCTCTTATAGAGTATTGGCTATGTAGGCAACATCTTTTGACAATGGGGTCATTGGGATCAGCTCAACATTATGTGCTCACTAACCCATTTTTCCCCAAGGTCATATTAAAGATGGTAAACTAGGGTTTTACCATTTCACAAGGAGTGACTATCCATGACCAATATCTAAATGCACCAGAGTGAAGGCAAAGTAAAACCTAGAAGCATCTAGGTGGTTGCATACTATTTTAGTAGATATTTTGTATAGGACACAAGTGTAGAACCTAGACAATAGCATTGATGTAGCCATCCCAGACTGACATTACTATCTAAAGAGCCAGAGGTGTCAAATCTAAAATCTCCTTTCAACCTGTTCCAAATCCAAAATTTCATTGACATTAGAACAAGCTAAGTACTTCACTTCTTTGTCATTTTTATATCTAACATAGTTTTACTTTCCATATTTAGACTACTCAACATAATAAATTTAGTGTATGTTTATATCTAAGTTTATCATCTAATTGGCATGTTATAAATCTTATTATATCCCTTGTGCCATTTAATTTCTATATACCCCTTTAATAATCTAGATAACCCCAATCTAGATCCATTTTAGGGTTAAAAACTACCATATGATAAAGGTCCACTTACCCTACAACACAAAATCCTATGGTAAAAATTACCTATAGGGTACATTAATTGTGGCAAACACAACCTTGATTTAAGCACAAAGATAGAAAAGAACTTTTAATGCACAAAATAGCTTTATTTTTAAGCATAAACATAGAAAAGAACTAACTTTAAAATGTGGCAACGTAATATTGTGTGTAGGCCCTAGGGTATAGTTCACTTGGTCTTGGTAACCTATAAAGGTAGTCTTGTTCATGGGTTCATCTCTTGACTTGACCTGTAGTCTGGGGTGAGGGCCCAAGTCACACTGTCTAGAGGTTATAGGGGGCTTGCCCTATGTTAAAGTAGTCAAAGTCAGGTGTTAGATCTGATGCCTCAATTTCCCTTTGGTTAAAAATAATGTGATCGTGGGAGTTCCATAAAACTATTTTCAATTCCGTGAGATGTCTTAAAAGAATAGTGAGGCATAAGATGTAATGAACCTTAGTTTGAAAAAAATATTTAGATTAATTTACTCCAAATATTCAAATGGTGTATAGGTCCCTTAGACTCTTAAGTAAGCCACTAAAGGGGTTTTACTTATTGATTTTTTTTTAATAATATTATATTTGTGTGCCCAAATTCATTATATAATAGTCTCATTTATACATGTTGATGACTAACTATATCTCCTATTATTAGGAAGTCTAACTTGTCAAATACTAACAACTTTTATTTTACAAATATTAAGTTCTCTAATTAGTTTAACATCCTAACTAACCCAATCTAGAAGTCTACATGAGTGTTTTATTTGTAACACTTAGAATATTATTAATCTATACTATGATTAATTATTTTGACATTCCCTTAGAAGAGTGTTATTGGGTTACTTTTGTTATTTTGTGTGTGCTACTATAGACTACATTGTGTATCTTCATGATTGGGATGTATTTATAGAGTTGCAAATATACTTAAATATGCCTCTTAATGCCTAGATAAAGAGTTGTGTTCCTCAGAGAATATTTTTTAGAAGAAATAATGCTTTGCCTCAAAAAAATTAATGTTTTATTGCCTTCATAAAACACATTTTTTTATTGTGAACAACTTTCATTGTTCAAACCATATACTAAAATCAATTATGGGTTTGGTTCTCCTATCCTTTAACTTTTCAGAAAATATTAAAACGTCCAATTTCATTCAAAAATAAAAAAAGATATCACCATTTGAACACTATTGTCTAATTTATTTATTTTTTAATAGAATAATGTCTAAGAAAGGAAAATGACTTATTTTCTTGATGTATATAAAGTGGTTATTGGTAGCCACAATAAATCAAATAAAGAAAACCAAAAATCCCATCAAAAATAAAAAGAGTGATGCAAAGAAAAAATATATATAATACCACTTATTAGGAAGTTGGTTGTTATAGATGTAGGATGGTATTATGGTTTTTAGCCTTGTAAATGGTATTGAGTTTGTATTGTGCATATTTCATTGATGTGGCATCTTGAATATGACATTGAACCTCATTTGATACCCCAAAGATGATTATTAAATTTGCCTTCTGGTTTGCCTGATTGAACTTTCATTGATGTTCAACATAATAGGCATGTTGGGTATAGGTGCCATAAACCACTAACCAAATGTCTTCAAATTATAGGTGAGTTTTCACCTTTGTTTTCCATGCAATATAATTATCATCATGAATTCACTATGAACCATGCATGAAAAACTTTGGGTCTTTTGTAGTGATTATGAATTACAATGAAAAAATGAATAAAAATTAAATCCATTAGTTTAACACTTTTTAAGTAAAGTTTTATCCATAATTATATTTAAGGACCTATTTAGAACCTCCATGGAAATTTTTAGCTTCTGGGTATGCACTATTTGTTTGATACATAATTTGATTTTTAGGGGTTTATATAGACCTAAATCACCTCATTTTGAAACATAATTAATTGTCCAATAAGAAATTTGATGTATGAGCATACTTATCAAGTTAGTAAGAGTGATGGGAAAGAGCTCTGCTAGGGTTTCATGAAAGTTTATCTCAAGTTTTGAAGTTTCATCCTTCATTTATTCAGATCTTCTAAAAATTCAAGATCAAGTGGTAAACCCATCAATGAATAACTAGAGGGGTATTCATCCCCCCAAGAAACCCTCATTCATGGAAATGTTGGTTAGTACGAGTAAAACAACATTAAAAAATGAAATCAATGCAATAATTGCTACAACGGGAAAGAAAAAAGATTCAAAATAAGAATCCAGGTCCAAAAGGTCATGCATGCAAGCCTCTGAGGAAAAACTAGTAGCCATGTTTGATCTATGAGAAATAAAAATAATATAGTAGGCTTGCATGGAAGGAGCTTGATATGCAAATTCTTAGGAGTACAACTCTCTTTGAAATAATTGTATGCATGGACAAGAAACGTTTGGAAAATGAATTGAGAGTTTGAATTGAGAACATGTGTAAAAGGGTATTTCATAGGGGTATTTACAAATGATTGAGATTGTGATAGAGTCTTTAGGGTAGGTCTACATTTTTACATAAATGCAAGATTTTTCATGAAACATTAACACACTACATTCAATCCAATGGAGGAGTTACTTATAAAATCACCAATCTGAATCCGTATATATATGCTACCATAAGAATCTTGGCCAAGGTATGTCTTTGAAACTATAATTAATACTTTAGGTAAGTATGTGTAAAAATCAAAGCTATATCATGGAAAATTCTCTCTCGTTATAGCATAATATGTGTTGAATTAGATTTATCTAAACCTCTACCTAAAAATAATGCTAAGAGTAGGAGAAATGGAATAGATAAGATTTTGATTATGAAAACATCCCCTTTAGATGTAGATACTACCATGAATATGGGCACCTCATCAAGAATTGTCCGATGGTATAGAAAGTAAAAGATCAACATGACACATTGAAAATGGATGAAAAAGATGTTGATGGTTTCAAGAAACCAAAAAAAAAGTATATAGCTAAAAATAAGACCAATAATACAACCCAAATAATCCCTAGAAGAATCTAGGAAGGACCCAAACCACCTAAAACCATTTCAATGGAAATAAAAAGTGTTCCATAAACACAATATCAAACATAAAAGAATGTCATGGAAAAACATGATGTAATGTGAGACTTTGGGTTCAAGGAAGACCTAGAAAATCTCCTTCATGACCCTATCAATGAAATCCCAAAACATCATGATAAAGACAAAGCTAAGGAATACAAGAACAAAGATAATATTAACATAGAACATAACAAAAAAAGGAGAACAATGGGCCATTTAAAAGGAAGAAGAAGAATTAGATTCCGAAACAGAAGATAATAGGATAATAATCTCTCAAACTCCTAATAAAAATCCAAAAAGAGATTTTGTGTCCAAACCAACGGGGAGACACGCCCCCTCCCCCCCACTAAAAAAAACAAAAAGAAATGAGGTAACTATGGAAGAAGTAGTAACAGGTAGCCAAAAATACGTAGATACTCAATAAAGATTGTTTCATGAAATATAAGGGGCCTTAATGCATTGGATAAAAATAGTAGTGAATCATATTATTACTTATAATACCCAAAATATCCTAATGCTTCAGGAAACCAAGATTGAGATTCTCTTAGATCAGAATAAGGGTACTTCCAATAGTTTAAATAGGAATTATTTGGAAGCAATGCAGTAGGATCAACAAGAGGATTAACCATTCTTTGGAATATGCTCATAGTCAATATGGAAAATATAATAACTAAAGATAATACCTCTCATACAAAGTGGTTAGCCTTAATTCCCTTCCCAACTTTGATATGGTCAATATTTATGGCTCATAAAACTAGGGAGAGAAATAATAAGTTTGGAAGCAAATAGGGTTGAAAATGGGCATTGATTTGAACCCTATATAAATTTTAGGAGGGGACTTTAATTCCATGTTAGATGCTTTATAAAATCAAGGAGAAATACCAAAGAATATTAGTAACCCTATTTTTCGTAGATTTATAGATGAGACATATCTCTTGGATGTAAAACCCTATAAAGGGTGGTTTACCTAGAGTAATAGGATAAAATTTAAGGATCTTATTATGTAAAGGTTAAATAGATTCCTTGCTTCAAAGAACTATTTGACTACCAATTTTATTATATACTTGGAAGTCCTAAAGTTTGTTGGATTGGATCACTGGCTTATAGCTATATGGATAAAAAATGATACACAACCCAAGAAATCCCCTTTCAAATTTGAAAACAATTGGATGGAACACCCAAAGTTTGAGGACTTGGTTATCAAAGACTTGACTACTCCTAATAGAAGGTATGGTACAAAAAATGTTTCAATTCTCTAAAAAAATAAAAAGTCTCAAAGTAGTTTTAAAAGCATGGAATAAATAATCTCTTAAGAACATCTTTCAAGAGAAAATTAATTTAGAAGCTAGAAGTGAAAGTATCTAATAGCTAAATATGGAAGGAATAAATAATGAAAACCTCATAGAAGAAGAAGAAGAAATTGCCTCTTGTAGATGATATCTATGAATTATATAGCACCTCAGTCTTGTACACTTGGCAAACTCAGACCTTGGTTGTTACTCTTAGTTTTGGACCTTTCCCGCTTTCAAAAGTCTCACATCTACTCTATCTTGTGCAGCTTGGCCTATCTCGGTCTGACCAATCTTATGTTGATGACCCAGACCTTCTATCTTTCCTAGAATGCTTAAAATATGATTATATTATGCCCCTACAAGTTTTGAGCCTATACATATTTTCTAACTACCAAGACATAAATGTCAATCCCAAACCCCTGCATCGATGCTAGTGTCCCACCCTGATGAAGGTGTCCAGTGCCCTAAGCCATCTAATTTTCAAATGAAACATATCCTAATGGTTAGCCTAAGTGCTTTAATGTGATATATTTCTTGATAAGAATGGTATATATTCACAATCACTCCTCATTCATACCTCACATAACATTCATACCACATAACATTTAAAGAGAATTCAATTGAACAAAGCTTCCCTATTTATTCCTATTTCCATATCAATCTTAGGGATTACACATCTACAGGTATGAATTACTAAAAGAGTAGCCTACGAGCCCATTTTTCCAAGTTACAAGCTAGGTCACTATTGTACTTGCTTTCCACATAATGCATGATTCACACACAAGCTAACACATAGGGGAGAACTACATAAGTCTGAGGCCCTCTTCGGAGTATTAGATATGTAGGCAATGCTCATTGACATAGGGGTCTTTGGGGTAGCTCGACACCATGTGATCACTAACCCAGTCTTTCCAAGGTCAATATGAAGATGAATAACTAGGGTTTTGTAATTTCATGAGGAAAGACAGTGCATGACCTAGATTTGAATTCATAAAAGTGAAGGTGAAGAAAAAACCAAAAGCACCTAGGTGGTCACATATTTTTATAGTAGGTATTACATACTAGACACCTATGTTTAGTTTAGATATTAGCATCAAAACTAATGTTCAAGACTGATGCTAGTGTCTGCAGCTCCAAAGGCACTTAATCCATAATTTGATGTCTGTTTCATAATCTCTTCTAGTTTGCTTCTTGCTTATTCTAGATCCAGAACCGTATTAGCATCAAAACTAATTGAGTACATTATTTCTTTGTCATCTCCATATCTATCATAATTATACTTACTATTTTTATCCTATCTTAGTTCAATAAATTCAACATATATTATATTTGAGTTTAGTATTTAATTGGCTTATTGTAGATCTGATTATCACCCTTGTGCATTGTCATTTCTATTCTTAACCCTATCTACCCAAGTAGGATCCACATCCAAAATTTAGGGTTAAACATTTGGTGAACCCGATTCATGTGAATGTAAAAAAAATAAAATATAGGGCTTTGAATCCTCCTAGGTTTTCAGTTTGTTGTGATGGAGTTTTAGATCTAAAACTTTACCTTAGGGTTTTACCCTCCTCTAGTTACAAGGGTTTTGTGTGCATAAACTTGTAATTTATTCATTCTTTGATTGGTGCATTTCAACCTCCAAACAAGTCCATTTTAAAATTTCTTATATGTATTTTCTACTCAAGTTGGTATACTCAAAAACCTTTTTTTGTTTGCCAAAATATTATGTAAATTTTACAAATTTAGCATTGTATTATTTATAGTAAATTTATACTTATAGGTTGTACATGGTAAATTTGTTTTCCCATTTTTTGGGATCATCTCATTTCTTATTTTTGTAGAAAAACCTCTCTCAAATTTTCAAAAAACTTAACTAATAGTCTAAAAGTACTATATCCTTATTGTATCATGGTTGATTACTCCTTAACATTTGTATGTCTTTCTTATCATATTCTTATATCAAATTTTAAATTTTTTGAAATGGATACAAAGGATCTTATTCCTCCTCCTAATCTTAATAATGGTGATAGATACCATTCCTCTAACTAGTTCCACGCTATCACTCCTTCAAGGGGTCAGGTAGGTGGTGCATGTATGCATGTTTAATCTGAGGTACCTAGGGTTTATGTTTGTGAATCCATAAAAGATCAATTCATTAGTACAATAAATTTAATATAAGATTTACAAAATAATATTTCATACTTACACAATCCATTACATGGTAGTGTTAATCATGTGTTTGCATCCTCATCTACCATTGTTGTGCCAAACAAGGTTTCATATCCAAATGAAAAGCTAAAATAGAATACATCTAAAACACGTGATTCTAAAAGTGACCAAAAGGCACTAAGATAACAAGTGAAACCTCAAGATATATGCTTCGAAATAAAGTGATTCAATTACCTCCTCCACATCCTATAAGGAGATCCAAATACTATTGTGCATATCATTGAATGCATGGGCATCATACAAATTATTGTTTTACATTGAAGAACAAAATACAAAGTCACAAAGATAATGGTGATCCTATAATAAATACAACAATCAAGAAAATCACTCACATTATGAGTACCTCTTCTAAATCACAAGTACCAAAACAACAAATGTGTTTACCAAAGAAAATTTTAGAGCAAACATAGTTACAAATGCCTAATAGCGAGCAAGAAAAGGTTCAAAAATAAAACACAAATCAATAAAAGGATCCAAATATACCTCTCCATAATTATATTAATATTTCCAAACAATTTGGTTTTGGAAAGCAATATCTACAAAAAATTGGTTATAATGGTCAAGGGTTGGGGGGAAATTCCTAAGGCATCACTTATATTATTTCCACATCTGGTCAGAATGACAATCAAGGATTGGGATATATTAGCAATACTAGTGAAAACCATTCAAATATACATATCCATTTTGTTAATGCAACAGAACAAGAACCTAAAAATGAAAGAAGGTACAAGGAAAATGAGAATATGACAAGTTATATTTCTTAAACACCATGGGGATCAAAAGATGATACAAAATGAACAAGTATAGAAAGAGAAAAAGGTGCCTAAAAGGCGTAATGTTAAACGTGTACCTTTATATGAATAAATTACCACTCATTCCTCAAAACATCAAATCATTGAACCTTGCATAGATGACAAACAAGGTTAAAATATTATAGTCAACACAACTTGTGAATTCAATAAATGTACTTGGAAATTCTTTACATCTCTGGGATATGGTATGGAACACGTGAATAAAGCTACTACATCTAATTTGTGTGTTGGATCTATGTAATGAAATGTCACACATGGATCAAAATCATGCTCTAATATGTTACACATTAGTCCATTTTTGACTAAATATAATGCAAAAATTGTCAAACCATGGTTACTAGCAACGAAGAAAAACATATATGAAGCAAAGATACTAAATGTAAACTTACCAAAGGCACATGATATAGTTTATGATTCTTCTATGCACACACATGACACCTGTCATTCAAGGAATGCTATTCATTTACCACTTGTCACAAATTTGAATCCTCATCTTGAGATCATTGGATAGTTTTCAACATTTACATATTTTATTTGGCTCTTTGGCATCTATGTGTTAGTTTCATGTTGATGGACATAGTATCAATTACTTATACCTACACATGTGTGTCATGCTCCTACTTGAGTGTGATACAAGCATACACAAATACATGATCTATTCCTATATGGGTGTTAGGATTTCCCTCTACTCATGTCACGAGGACATTGTGGGCATCCACCTTCTTTGATTTTGATACTCACAAGTTATATGGTTTGATGAACACATTTCATTATCATGTTTGGGATCTTATGTACTTAAACATGCCTTTATCCATGATTATATCTTATATATAGTACTTGATATGCTATGCACTTGATTTTTTTTACTAACACATTTGATCCATGGGCTACTATGATATGTTTATGTTGGTTGCTTATGTTTTCCTTAATGCACTTCCTTGATTGTCTTGCCTTGCTATTGTCTTGCTTGTTTGAGCATTTGAATATGCTCCATTATTTTCATCCCTCATGCCTTTGCTTGCTTTCTTCGATATTTGCATATGTCATTATTTATTGTATAGACATTTGATTATTTCATTCTTGATTTTGTGGACATTTAATTAAGTCATGTCCCTTTTATTGTGAGATATTTGAATATGCCATTTATTTGTGGTCTCCTAAAACCATTATATGTTGACTTGGTTTTAAGTGCTCTTGTGTGTGTGTGCTTGTTTGATTGTTGAGCTTGTCCTATTTCCATCTAGACAATGCTATGATCTTTATCATGCATATTAGGCCTTCATGTGATCATATTATTTTATACAATTTAATGATACATTTACCTATACATGTTCTTCTATATGCTACATGGTTTCATTTGTAGATTATTCAATTGTCTTATCCTTTTGAGGTGAGGCAACTACCTATTTCTATTATTTCATCACCTCAAAAGGGGGTATATTAGTGGGGGCATGTCATAGAGGCATGTTCTTCACATTTAGCATAGTTTTTAGATTTAGAGGGGGCATGATTTGGAAGCATGTTTTTCACACTTATTCAATATTTGGCACACCCAAATTTAGTGGGGACATGATTTAGAAGCATGTTCTCCACACTTATTCAAAATTTGGCATAGTTTTCAGATTCAATGGAGGCATGCTTTGGGAAGCATGTTCTCCATACTTATTCAGTATTTGGCACACCCATATTTAGTGGGGGTATACTTTAGAAGCATGTTTTCCACACTTATTATGTATTTGGCATAACTTTCAGATTCATTGGGGGAATGCTTTGGAAGCATGTTCTCCACACTTATTTAGTATTTAGTACACCTAAATTCAGTGGGGGAATGTTTTGGAAACATGTCCACCACATTAACACTTATTTTAGTTTTCATATTTCTCCATATATAGTGGGGACATGTTTTAGAAGCATGTTATCCACACTTACACAGTTTTTGAATTGGGCAAAGCACATAGTTATATAATTCAAATTCACAGTTGTGGAAGAATTATATACATTGGTACCATTGTTATACATAGTTTCAACATGAGACATATTTAAGTTGCATATGATATGCAATGTGTGCCTTATTGTAAAATACAAATTAGTTTTAGATTTAAAACATTCTTAGAGACTATCATCATCTACTAGATTGGACTTTTATAGACTATATTGAGCTAATTTACTATGGTAGTTGGTTTGATTTTTGGTATGTTTAAGGTGATTAAATCACTCAATCTTTCCAAGTTTTTAGGTTGGAATTGATTGTATCATTTAGCCTCACTAGTTTGATAGTATGACATGACTTTTTTCACTCATCTCATTAGGTTATAAGTGTGATTGGGTTGTCCAGTTGAGCTAATCTTAATTACTGGGTGGCAACTTACCTTTTTCTCCAAGGTTGGGGGCATGTGCCTTCCAATCTCCCTCTCTCTCTATCTCCTTAGATATATGCACTTTCTAGATTTATAAATTTGTCCTAATCTTAGTTTTAATTATTCATAATGATACATCTTTCAAATCAAGTTGCCAATAGGTAAGGTAGTTGCATCGATACACATGTGTACTCTTAAACCTTGCTCTTTAAATTTCAATCTTTTTAATGCTTTCAATTTTAGATTATATGCACTAATTATATACTATAACATGATCTTGGTTATAGTCCAGTCACCAACAAAGCACTCAATTTAAGTTCACAAAAAGGTAAGATTTATTATACACACCCAAGTACACATTTCTTCTCATTTAAACCAACAATTCATTATTAGATTAAAGGGGGGTAAATGTAGATGGTATTTATGATTTATATAGCACCTTAGTCTTAAACACTTGGCAAAATCAAAGTTTGGTTTTTCCTCTCAATTTTGTACCTTTCCCACTTTTGGAAGTCTTGCATCTACTCTATCTTGTGCCCCTTGGCTTGACTCTTGGTCTGACTAGTCTTATGTTGATGACCCAGACCTTCTATCTTACCGAAAATTCTTAAAATATGCTTATCTTATGCCCTTATAAGTTTTGAGCCTATACCTATTTTTTAACTACCAAGACACAAGTGGTAGTCCTAGACTCCTATGTCAACATTAGTGACCTACCTTGATACAAGTGCTTAATGCCTAAAGTCATCTAATTTACAAATTAAATGTATCCTAATGGTCAACCTAAGTGCTTTAATACTAGACATTTGTTGATAAGAGTGGTATATATTCATAATAACTCCTCATTCATTCCTCACCTAGAGTTCATACTAAAGAGCATTCAATTGAGCAAAGCTTCCCTATTTATTCCTATTTACATATCAATCATAGGGACTGTGCATCCACATGTATGAATATTGAAGGATCATCTTAAGATAACAATTTTTCAAGTTACAAGATAGGTCATTATTGTACTTATTCTCCACATATTGCATGATTCACACATAAGCAACATGTAGGGGATAACTACAGAAATCTAAAGCCCTTTTTGGAGTATTGGATATGTAGGCAACATTTATTGACAGAGGAGTCTTTGGGGTAGTTTGAAACCATATTCCCACTAACCCATTTTTTCTAAGGTCACTATGAAGATAAATTAGGGTTTTATATTTTCATGAGAAATGACAATCCATGACCCAGATCTGAATGCACCAGAGTGAAGGTGAAGAAAAACCCATAAGAATCTAGGTGGTTGCATCATTTTCTAGTAGGTATTCTATACTTGACACCTACATTTGATTCAAAGACTAGTCTCAAAACTAACATCCAAGGCTAACACTAGTGTCTATAGCCCTAGAGACACTCAATGCAAAAATTGGTGACTATTCTAGAGTACTCTTCCTGTATACTTCATGCCTATTCTAGATCTAGAATCATATTAACATCATAACCAACTAAGTACATTATTTCTTTGTCATTTCTAGTTTGATAAATTTATCATATGTTGTATTTGAGTTTAGCATTTAATTAGCCTAATGTTGATATGATTATCACCCTTGTACATTATCATTTATATACTCTTAACCTTATCTACCCAAGTAGGATCAACATCCAAAATTTAAGGTTAAATGGCTCTAAACTAGAAGAGATCCTCAAGGAGGAAATCTATTGGAGGTATAAAAAAAAAGAGTTAGGAAGCCATTTGGCCTTGGATATCTATCTTTTATCATGTTAAAAAAAGGCTATCTTGACTTCTTCTAAGGAAATATCTACCATCAATAAATAATTATCCTAAATAGTGACCAAATGATGGATATGATTAAGGAAGGTTTCATATTCTTCTCTACTTGAACTATAATCTTCATTGAGGATGTCTTTCCATAAGTCTACCAAAACTTCTTTGATTTCCTATAGGTCCTCTACTGTCAAACCTTCTTGTGTGTCTAGCTTCCTTATAAAGTTAGGGAGATCCTTGGTGAAGATCTTAGAGAGGTTGTTTAATAGTCTAAATTTCCCAAGGCTAGGTTAAAATCTCTCAATACTACCTTTTTGGACTTTATCCCTAGGAAATTAGATTCAAAATCCCCAGAGGACTTTAAGCCTCTCTTTGTAATATCATCTACAAAATTATCTCTAAAGTTATCACCAATAGGCTCCAAATAATCCTCTCATCACTAATTTTAGAGAAGCAATGTGGCTTTGTCAAAATAAGACAAATTTTAGATGATATCATCTTGGCCCACAAGATCATACATTCTCTAAATAATTTAAAAAGGAAATAAATGCGTCATGATCTTGCCCTTGTGTACCTTGACATGACTACTTAAAAGATTTATTTAACATGCATATAGTTGATTGCTAAACTCCTTTACTTAGCTGAACTGCATTATTATTCTGATGTTGTGATATTGGGCTTCATGTTGATATAGATCATGTGTATAGTGGTTGTTACACTCCCTTACTTAGTTGGATCATATTGTTAGATTCTGATGCTATGGTATTTGATTACATTGATGTGATTATCATGTTATTATGCTGAATTGGTGATATTTGCTTGATGTGATTGATGTTGGATTACAATTCATTACTCCTTTATCATGTTAATGATTTTTGGATTAGATACTACTGATAGATCCACTTGGTGGTTGTAGGTACTGACTGTGAGCTAGGTTGCATGCTAACATCAGTTTTTGGGGTAACAAAGTGGTTCTGAGTAATCAACTGAGTTCTGATAGGTAACCTAGTATTTTTGTTTATTATTATGCCTTCAGATAGTGGTATTATTTTTTGTGCCATCTCATATTATTATTTCCTTGTCGCTCTTCATTTTTGTGTCTGATTGTGTAATTGTTGATCCCTATGCATTTATTAAACTCACTCTGTTTCTCTCTTCGATGTACACCTCACCACCCTATCTTCATGAACTCCTCCTTGCCTATCTTAGACTCCCTAAGAGACCTATCAGGACCTGCCTAACCACAACACCCCTTCCACATGATTTATTCCATGGGTGACCGTATAATTATTAATGACCTAGTTTATTGACCTTAAGGAAATTAAATATTTAGTAACATTAAAATAATATCTCTTATTATTATTTTAATTGTTATTATTGTTCACAACTTTATTAATTAATTGGCATTTAAATAATATTTATATCATTATTTAAATTGATATCCTTTATTTTATTATTTCTTTGGTTTTTGATTCAAAATTTGAATAAGGCCATTAATGCCTTGTGAGTTAGTGTGGGGGTGTTTTGGGAAGAGGGAGTCAACAGATTTGGGGAGTTTCTTTCTCTCCCATATGGAATGTGAAAAGAGCATGGGAGGTATGGCGAGGGGCATGGAGTAAAAGGGAAGTTAGTGGGGTGGTTGAGAGAGGATGTGAGGTAGGTAAAGACATGCATAGGAGAGAGAATGAACTATGTGGTGTAGGAAAGAAGTCAGGGAGAAGTAGGGCACTTATGGAGGAAAGCAAAGCAAAAGGTAGGGAGAAAGGATGGAGACAAGGAGAATTAAATGGTAGGAGTTAGGTAAAAAGAGGAGATATGATGCATAGAGTAGAACACATCAAAGTTTGGAGGATGACAAAAAAGGAAAAATGCATAGAATGTAAAAGGGGGAAGGCAAGGAGTGGGAAGTGTAGGGAGACATAGAGAAAAAGTACATGTAGGAAGTCAAGGGGATAGGAGAAGGAACCATGCAACAGATATGGGGGGAGTGGAAAATGAAGGAAATATAAGGAGAAATAAAACAAGAAAGGAATATAAATGAGGACGTATTGGGGTGAGGATGTTTTTGTTATTACAAACCAATGGCCTACTCTATGTTATTATTCAATTCTACACCCTAAACAGGTAACTCTTTTCTGATTCTAAACTAGTTACCTTAATGAATAGTAATAACTGACAATGTGACCTGTATTTATTATTGCCATTATTAAATTGACACATAAATCTATCAAGAAGAATTTAAACATACAATCAGGTTTATGAGTAGTGATTTGGTTACACATCTTAACCTAATTAATATGTTATTAATTTAAAGGCTGCATTTATTTATTTATTTATTTGTGTTGTATCTACCACAACTTCACCCTTTTGAGCCTATTGAGGTGTTGATCTATTGATTTGGGTAATGCATCAACCCTGTATGTCGTGGGTTATTATTTGGCTATGTGAATTTATTCACTGATGCCATCCATGACAAATGTTACTTTTATATGATCCCAACATTTTGACTGTAGTAATTCGATTAGCTAGGTTTCCCTTTGTTTATATGACATGTGTGAATTGTGGGTCACTATAACTTACCCGATCAACTGCATATTCATGTGTCAATTCATGCTTGTAATAGAAAACACTGACTTGGGTTCATTTAAATCTTGAAGGCATATTATTCTTTGTCTTTATATTTTTTAGATTTAAACTATACTGATTGGGGTTCTTAATTTGTTTGGGCGGAATCCTATTGATATGTGTGTGTGTGTGTGTGTGTGTGTGTGTATTATTTTAGTAAAGAAATTCAACTTGGGAATATATTTACCCATAAGATCAATTTATTTGATTATTATTATATCATATGTCTTGAGAAAATAAAAATGATTTGGGGGTAGAAAAAATCCTAAGGTAGATTTGCTAGATGCAATATATATAAGTATATGTTATGTTTGGAAATATATTCATATTCTTTGAATTACATAATTAATCAGGGCCCTTCCAATTGTAAGGATGCGTTTTATAAGATGATACATGTCATCCTTGAATCAATTTTTGATTGAGATTCTACCCTTAAAGCAGTTGTATAAGTCTGGAATGACATGATCTGGTCATATGTATATATTTTGGTTGGATGAATTCATGCATTTTATTATTTTATTTAATGTTTAGAGACCCAACTTGAATAAATAAATGTAAATCATTGACTGGTCTAACCCCTTTTTATATTCAATCACTTATATTATCTTGATTAAGTTCAATCAGACTATAAGAGAAAATTATGTATGTGCTTTGATGGAAGATACCTATGTATATTGTTATATGCCAAACCATTATGGCCTATACAAGATCAATTGGTTTTTTCTTCTTAAAACATTAATTTTAGTAAAACCTTGCATAAGTCAACTTGGGTTAAAATTTCCCCTATGTGTAGTTTTGTTTTAGAACCCCTTGTGTGTAAATTTGAATGATTAATTTTTGTTGGGCATAGTTATGAGATATGTATGTTATGTATTATTGTACCTTGGGAATTAGGGAAAAACCTTGATAAAATTATCTTATTATGAAAGGTTTTTCAAATTTTTTGAATTAAAAATAAGTTAATCGGCTTGCTATCCATTTATCCCACATTGACATGATTGTTAGTATTCGTGGATCATATGAGGTCATGAGATCTCATAATGATCCCCAGAATCCCCCATATCGATTATTGCCTTGAAATTGATTTATGTTTTGTATGCTTGTCAGAATCACTGTTGCCCTTATGGACTATTTTGGATTGTTGGTTCTATCCTAGATTTGATTGATTATTATATTAGATTGTTGCCTTGGATAGGTTATATGGTTGTGTGGCCTGATTTTCATGTTTAGTTAACTTTAATGTTGGACCTTGACTTGGTGGCGTATAACGACTGAGTTATGCATTGTGCTTTTTGGTCTTTGATTTCGTGGAATGTACCCTTGATGGCTTTTATGCCTTATGTTGATGATATGCTATTTGTGATGTGATGTCCTTTGGTTTGGTATCCAACTTGCTTAGAACATCCTCCTTGATCCTGTATGCCAAAAACACCATCTAGCTGATGGTTGAGGTGGTAAAAGCCACTGATGGTTGGGCTCATAGGACTGGTTGGGAGGATTGTCCAATTTAGTAACCTGTTGCTCCATGCATGGATGATCTTATGAACATATGAAGTAAGTTGGTATTGAATTATTTATGTTTTTCATACATTTTTTGCTTAATTGATGATGTTTAATGATTATATGACTTTAGACATAGTATTTTTCCATGAATTGATGTTGGAAAATTATGTTGATAGGCTAACCTATGTAGATGGGATGTGGGAAAGGGAACACAAACTTAAATAATAACAAGTTGAAATTATACATTACTAAAAGTGATTCATTGCATATGTAAAGTTGTTAAATGTTAATTAGTTATCTTTCATCTACTAAAGTATCTTGTTGACATAATTAACACAATATTACTCTTTGAGTTGATCATATGATCTTATTAACTTATTTATACTTTGTCATTACTAGCTTAGAGTAACCATTGGACTTAACCATCATAGTGTTGGTTTCTTGATTGAGGCATATAATTTTGATCAATTGGATAAGATAGTTTCATTGATATCATGAGTAGAGATATTTAGATTTATGCATATGATAATTGACAAATAAACCTACTGACTTTGTTAATAAAGTAAACCAATGTAATTATTATCACATATATATTTTAATTGATCACTTAATTTAGCATTTAGACATACTTGAGTATGCTAGCTAGGATTAATAACATGTTGGAATTCTATCTTAGATGATAATTGTTGAGAGTTATTGAGTTATTGCTTTTGGATACATATATTCATGCTCATTACTTTTAATATACATGAGAATTTACTCTTGCTAGGTATAATCATGGCTCTTGAGTTGATATTGTGTAGGCAAAATAGACTTCCTAATTTGGTGGTTCAGGCATGGTTGAGAAAACTTACTTAGATCCTTTCGCAAGCTAAGATTTTATCTTGATTAATACCTATTGTAGGAATATATAATAAACTCCTTGGATATATTTATGCGTTCTCATTTTTATTTCATTTCACACATGTTGGAACTGACTTTGATGATAATATGAGCATGTTGGACTAATCCCTAGTTGGCTTCCAACTCCTGTATAAAATATTTAGACTCTTGTATGTTGCAACTTGTATATACATTTATATGGATAAGTTGAGGCAAGTGGGTTGCCACACATGTATGGGTAGTGTAGTTAAATTCCTGTTGGCATGCTTAAAACTCATGATAATGCATATTCTTAGTATGTGCATGGTATTGATCAACTCTTTGATGATTGTTCCCATTCTTAAGATTGAATATAATTACATTACTAAAAATAGATGAGTTGGTTGGTTGTTAAGGTTATATTTTATGAGTGCATGTTTATCTTAATGTTGAAATAATTTCTAGTTCATGGATGAAGTAATCCTAAAAACCACCTATAATGTGAAGAAATTGGTAATTGCCACATGTTACATTCCTTGATTTTTTGATTATATTATTAAATGTGATTATTATTTTATTCCCTAGATGGTTGTAATTTTTCTAATTATGTAAGCATGGTGGTTGGTATGAATTTATTATGTGTAAATAACCATATGTACATATTGATGCTTACATGGTTAATAAACTGGTACCTGATGGAACCTATCGTATGAGTGAATAGCCTATTCTAGTGCATATAAGAACACTACTACTCTACCATGTTGGGTATGATGGATTAATGGACGTATGCAGGGTTACCATGTAGTTGTCCTTATGGATAATATAACTACCAAATCATGTTGAACCTACTTAGTATTTTGTTGGGATGGCCAATATGCCTTCCCTATCTAAACCTTCAGTTGATTAAACAATCTATATTAAACCTTTTATGTTTGGCCACCAACATATCATTACCTATACGATGATGTAGTATTGACTTCCTTATGCTTTATATTATACTGGCTATTACCCATATGGGATGATTTATATTGATTCCTTGTATGGTTGTCACTATCATATCATCGGGTAGATGATGAATTAACCCCATTATATCCTCGATCATTTATTTAGATTGTGATAAGCATGCTTGTAAACTAAGTATAATCTCTTATGAAATTTATATTTTATTGCACACTTAGACTTAGCTTTATCTATTTGTACTTAAGTTGATAACATGTTGCTCTATGTAGTTAGAAGGCTAGATATTATGCTTGATTATCATTAGGGATAATGTTCTATCAGTTTCCTTATCATGGTTTTGTTGTGACCATTAATGAGTTAGAAGGTTAAGACTAACCTTTTTGGTTGTGTGTACGTGAGTATGATAAGTGTGTATCACTTGATTCAATAAGTGAGGTTTGGGTCGGTTATGCATCCAATGTGCACTCTAATATACAACTTCAAGAAAAATTGGGGTTGTTTCATTTGGTATTAGAGTAGTGTTTCTACTCTAGGGAACATTGGGTTTGGTATGTTTGTTAATTGGTGACCATTGAGTTATCCCAATTAGGCAGAATTGAGAAGCAATTCCCAAGGCACTTAACCTTTCAAGTTGAAGGTTAAGGTGGCTATTGTATTTGCTTACTACTGTTATATTTTGTGTATCACTCAAAAAGAACAATTCCAAAGAATCTATATTTTTTTCTTGTCTGTTGTTATCACCCCTAGCCTTGGTTTGGATTAACCCTTCTTGAATTTAGTTACATAGGGCAAGTCTCACCTGTCAACCATTGACTTGTATGGGTAGGTCAAGGGGAGTTAGGTGATAGAGGCTTCACTCTTAGAATTAGGGAAATGATGCTCTAGTATCTATGGATGACTTGTATTGGCGAGCCTTCCTTAGATACTTGGAACATTATGACCTAGGGAAGACCTAGGGTTCAACATAAACCTAAAGGGTATAGTAAGGTGTGAAAAGGATTGAATTTAGCGAGTAAGTTAGCAAAGTTGAGCTCTCTTGTCATGAAAAGGATTGTCTTAAGCTATTGGTAATCTATGAACTTGCATGGGTACGCTAGCTAGTGTTTGTACTATAGATGGTTTTAGTGGAGTGGACATGTTTCCACAAGGTGAGTTGATTATGAATATCAAGGCTGCCCTACTTTTATTTTCTAATTATAACTAGGTGTTATGTAGAAAGATTCACATAATGACATTACAGTGATAACTGCGATAAATGGCCATAGGTTTTGGCTTGGCCTGGGGGTCACTATAAGTGACTAGGGGAAATGATACAACCATTTTATTGAGAGTATAATGCTAAGGAGGCATTGGGCTCATCCAAGGTAATGGAATTTTTAAGCAAACCTAGAAGGTTTTGTTGTCTAGTTATGGCTTGGTTGACTGAGTTGTAGTGGTTATGCACCCTTAAAAATAGGCAAACTTATGTAGAGATAAAAAATTATGCATTTTATCTAAGTTAAGTTTGGTTTTGTTAGCCTTTTTTGAGTAAATGTGTTGAAGCAAGTGGTTTCATAACTCCAAAAGGAGTGAAGCTAACTAGTTTTGGCATATTTATTATGATCACGGATCAGTTTTGTGTCTATGATGTATGTTTTATTTATGGATATGGTTAATTCCATGTGTATGTCAAGTGATCCTAGCTGGCTTATACACCCATGAGGATGTCTATGGAGATGTTGGATATGTCTTGCAGCTATAAGGATATTTATTGCAAGTTTGGATTGAACTCACTGATTATGAGAATTGTGATTCCCATAATAGTGATATGGAACTCTCCTTGAGCCTTGGCTAAGCTCACCCTTTCCTGAATCGATGGTACATTAAAACAAGAATATCCATTCAACCATTGACATGTTGGATTTAGTCAATTAGTTGAATCATGATATAAGATTGTTGTTAGAATTCTATGATAATGCTTATATGTTCATTGATTACTTGCAAGAGTAAGCCATTTGATGGGGCTGAGGTATGATATCTTGGGAGGACCAAGGGTGAGGCTCAAGCCTAGAAGGCTTGATGGGGTGAGTATGATTGAATTGTGTGAGCAAGTTAATAGTTTTGGGATTTGATCATGTGATACCATTGATGGTATCTAATGTCTTTTGCATTACATCTACACATCAGGTGGACCAATGTAGGTTCATGGACCCTTGTGCTTCATAAATCTATGTATTTGACTATTGTGATGTGTAAAATACCTTGGCATAGTTATCTATAACCAATTGTGTATTTATCTTGCATTGTTTCTTTATTAATTTACATTGTTATATGTTTATTATATGAACCTTGTGAGGTGTGAAAGTGCTTAACCCTGTGAAGTGTGTGGACTTTTGTGCTATCAAGCTGGTTGTCTTGATATTTTGGTTGTGTTATATATATGATCTTGTGTTGTTAAAATATAAATTGTGAAGCTGAGCACTTGTGTATTATAACTTTTATTTTGGGAGGTCAAATCTCTTGTTTAGGCTACCAAGGTATAGTGTTATGATGTATTGTAACCCCACATCACTGTCCTAGTAATGGACATCAATGCAAGTGTTAGGTTGAGGGTAAAGAGACATTATTTCCAAAATGGTTTAGAATGAGTATGAGCTAAGGAGTGAAGTCTCTCGTAGGTTGAAAATCCACTCTTTCCCTTTGCATGAGGTAACTACCTAATTCATTTAGAGTGTGCACCATGAGAGCCATATATTGGTCATGGGACCCTCCTACGTAATGGTCACCTTATGGTTTAGTGTTCCTTTAGCCACCTTTTAGAAGGTTGTTGCTAAAAAACATATGTAGAATCTCTTTGTGTAAGCCCTATGAAGTGTTAGTTGGTCCTACATTGAGGACATATATGCAAATTAGCAAGGAGGTACTTGTTGAAATGCATGCATGTGTTGGCATGTGCATGTAGACATGCTATGATTGAGGTATTGCTTGTTATACATGTTACACATATATTCTGGTATGAATATATTTCTATATTATTTTATGCATGACTAGATAGTATGTTGGTCTTGTGCTTAGAATGAACACTGTAAGTCCTGATTAGGTGGATTTTGTATTCTTGGGTATCCATATCTTTTTCCTTTCTTGTCTTTTGCTGCCATGAGGTAAGTGTGGTATGATGGTGGAACTGTGATTCCTATAACCATCACGTGAGCTCATAAAATTGTTGGAAGACATGTGATAAACCTTTAGGTAATAGGTACAACCTAAGTTAGCTTCACTTGTTATTCAGTGTGGATAGTGTGGGATGTTTTGTTATTCCCTAAATGGTATTTGTTAGTTTGGAAGTAACCATTCAAAATGGGTTACTATCCTATGGTAGCATTCTATGATGAATATTGGTTAAATTTCTACATAAGGCATAATGTGTGTCAATAAAGACACCATTTTAGGTTATGCATTTATGATTACAATTACAACTAATGTCATGAAAGTTGCAAATTTTTATTGTGTGTTCTTCTCTTGACAAGAGAGATGTCTAGCTAATGTGTGGTTCTCTAGCAAATTTTTGATCTAAATAGGCAAAATTTGTTGAAGCTGCCTATCTTTCATTAGTTTTTAGCTGAAAGAGGTGTGATTAGAAGGCAACAAAATATTTTTGTTGCCCTTTATTGAGAAGGGAAAATTCATTCCCATGGTAGGCAATGTTGTTTGCTTAAAAGTCACACCTATATAGGTGGTTAAATTTTAATAGTTTATTATAACTATGTTTAAAATGGTGATATACCATTAGTTTCTATGTTAATTACGAATAGGTTTGGGGTTGCTAGACCCTTTCACCAAGGTTATGATTACCCTTTTCAGCTATTGGTTTATGACTTGTGCATTATAAACATGGAATTATACCCTGAGTGAGGCATGTGATTGAGCATTATTGCTATATGAGTTGTGATAACTCCTTATTACTCTTTTAGCCTCTTATGATGGTAGGTGAGTCATTGTGACTTTTCTTATGACTTAGATTAAAAAATTTCCTGGTTGTAATTATGAATTATAATAGAGATAGTAATTGTATCTTACTTGGATGGTGTAGTACATTCTCTTACTTTACGATTATGCAAATTAATTATTTTTCTAAATAATATTATGATTGAGCAGATGAAATATTGTATAGAGAGTGATTGAGTCCCTAGTGATAATTGGGTTCTCAGTTATTGATTTAGTTACTAGGATGACTCCTCTCTAAGAGGGGGAGGATGTCATGGTCCCACCCTTATGCGCCTTGACATGATTGCTTAGACAATTAATTTAGCATGCATATAGCTAATTACTACACTCTTTTACTTGATGGACTACATTATTATTCTGATGCTATGATATTGGGATTCATGTTAATATAGAGCATGTGTATAGTGGTTGGTACACTCCCTTACATAGCTGAATCATATTTTTAGATTTTGATGCTATGGTATTTGACTACGATGATGTGGTTATCATGTTATTATGCTACATTAGTGATATTTTGCTTGATGTAATTCATGTTATATTATAGTTCATTATTGATTTATCATTTTACTAATTTTTGGATCAAATACTATTGATGGATCCACTTGATGGTTGTAGGTACTGATCGTGAGCTAGGTTGGATGCTGGCATCAATTTTTGGGGTAACGAAGTGGTTCTGAGTAGTTAGATGAGTTACAATAGGTAACCTAGTATTCATGTTTAGTATTGTGCCTTTGGATAGTGGTATTATTCATTATGCTATCTCATATTATTCTTGCCTTATCACTCTTTATTTTTATGTTTGATCATGTAATTGTTAATCCCTGTACATTTATGTGGTTTTGATTTTCATCCACTTGGACTCCCTCTATTTCTCTCTTCCACGTACACCTCACCACCCTATCTTCGTGAAGTCCTCCTAACCTATCTCGAACTCCCTAAGAGACCTATCAGGACCTACCTGCCCATGACACCCCTTCTACATGATTTATTCCATTGGTAACTTTATAATTATTAATGACCTAGTTCATTGACCTTGTGGAAATTAAGCATTTAGTAACATTAAAATAATATCTCTTATTATTATTTTAATTATTATTATTGTTTATGGTTTTATTGATTAATATATTTAAATAATATTGATATCATTATTTAAATTGATATCTTTCATTTTATTATTTCTTTGGCTTTTGATTCAATATTTTAAAAAGGTCGTTAATGCTTGGTGAGTTAGCGTGGGGGTGTCTTGGGAAGAGGGAGTGATTTGGGGAGATTTTTTCTCTCCCATATGGAATGTGAAAAGAGCATAGGAGGTATGGCAAGAGGCATTAATTAAAAGGGAAGTTAGGGGGTGGTTGAGAGAGGATGTGGGGTAGGTAAATAAGCACGTAGGAGAGAGAATGAACTGCATGGCATAAGAAAGAAGTTAGGGAGAAGTAGGACACATATGGAAGAAAGACATGGAGAAAGGATGGTGATAAGGAGAAGTAAATGATGGGAGGTATGAAAAAGGAGATTTGATGCATAGAGTAAAATGCAACAAAGTTTATAGGATGATGAAAAAGGAAAAATGCATAGAGCGTAAAATGGGGAAGGTAAGGAGTGGAAAGTGTAGGGAGACAAAGAGAAAAAGTACACATAAGAAGTCAGGGGGATAGGAGAAGGAACCATGCAATAGAGATGGGGAAATGTAAAATGAAGGAAAAATAAGGAGAAATAAAATAATAAAGGAATGCAAATGATGATGCATTGGGGTAAGGATTCCTATGTTATTACAAACCAATGGCCTACTCTATGTCATTATTTAGTTCTATGCCCTAATCAAGTAACTCTTTTCTGATTCTAAACTAGTTACCTTCACAAATGGTAATAACTGATAATGTGACCTATATTTATTATTACCATTATTAAACTAACACATAAATCTATCAGGAAGAATTTAAGCATACATTCATGTTTATGAGTAGTGATTCAGTTACACAACTTAACCTTATTAATACGTTATTAATTTAAAGCTTGCATTTTTTTTGTGTTATAGCTACCACAACTTCACCCTTTCGAGCCTGTTGAGGTGTTAATCTATTGAATTGGGTAATGTGTTGACCCTATATGCCATGGGTTAGTATTTGGCTGTGTGAATTTATTTACTGATGCTATCCATGATAGATTTTACTTTTTTATGATCCCAACATTTTGACTATAGTGATTCTATTAGCTAGGTTTCCCTTTGTTTATGTGACATGTGTGAGCTCTAGGTCACCATACCCTACCCTATCAGATGCATATTCATGTGTCGATTCATGCTTGTAAAATAAAATAATGACTTGGGTTCATTTAAATCTTGAAGGCATATTATTCTTTGTCTTTATGTTTTTCTGATTTAAACAAAAGTGATCAGGGTCCTTAATTTATTTGGGCAAAATCTTGTTGATATATATATGTATTATTTCACCAAAGAAATTTGACTTAGGAATAGATTTACCCCTAAGACCAATTTATCTGATTATTATTATACCCTGTGTCTTGAGAAAAGAAAAATGATTTGGGGGTAGAGAAAATCCAAAGGAAGATTTTTCAGATGGAATATATATAAATATATGTTCTGTTTGGAAATATATTCATATTCTTTTAATTATGTAATTAACTAGGACCCTTTCAATTATAAGGTTATGTTTTATAAGATGATACATGTCCACCTTGAATTGATTCTTGGTTGAGATTCTACTCTCGAGTTGACTGTACAAGTCTGGAATGAAGTGATCTGGTCATATGTATATATTGTGGTTGGATGAGTTCATGTATTTTATTCAATGTGTAGGGACTCAACTTGAATAAATAAATGTAAAGCATTAATTGGTCTATCCCCCTTTTTATGTCTGATTACTTATATTATCTTGATTAAGTTTAATCGGATTATAAGAGAAAATTATGTATGTGCTTTAATGGAAGATACCTGTGTATATTGTTATATGTCAAACCATTATGGTCTATACAAGATCTATTAGTTTTTTCCTCTCAACAAAATTGATTTCAGTAAAATCTTGCATAAGCTAACTTGGGTTTAAATTTCTCCTATGTGTAGTTTTGATTTAGAACCCCTTGTGTGTAAATTTGAATGATTAATTTTTGTTGGGCATAGTTATGAGATTTGTATGTTATGTATTATTGTGCCTTAGGAATTGAGTAAAAACATTGATGAAATCATCTTATTATAAAAGTGTTTTTGATTTAAAAAAAATTAAAAATAAGTTAATTGACATGCTATCCATTTATTCCATATTGACCCAATTATTAGTATTCAGGGATCATATAAGGTCATGAGACCTCATAATGATCCCCAAAATCCCCCATATCGATTATTGCCTTGAAATCAATTTATGTTTTATATGCTTGTCAAAATCACTATTGCCCTCGTAGACTATTTTGGATTACTGGCTCCATCCTAGATTTTGATCGATTGTTATATTGGATTATTGCCTTGGATAGGTTGTATGGCTATGTGGCCTAATTTTCATGTTTTGTTAACTTTACTATTGGACCTTGACATGGTGGTGTATGTTGACTGAGTTATATGTTGTGCTTTTTGGTCTTTGATTACATGGAGTACACCCTTGATGGCTCTTGTGCCTTGTGTTGATGCTACATTGTTTGTGATGTGATATCCTTTGGTTTGTTATCCAACTTGATTAGAACTTCCTCCTTGATCTTGTATGCCAAAACCACCATATAGCTGATGTTTGGGGTGGTAAGGGCCATTGATGGTTGGGCTTATAGGATTGGTTGGGAGGGTCATCTAGTTTAGTAACCTACTGTTCCATGTGTGGATGATCTTATGAACATATGAAATAAGTTGGTAATTAATTATTTATGTTATTCATACATTCTTTGCTTAATTGATGATGTTTAATGATTATTTGACTTTAGACAGTATTTTTTCATGATTTGATGTTGGATAATTATGTTGATAGGCTAACCTATGTAGATGGGATGTAGGAAAGGGAACATGAGATTAAATAATAATACATTGAAATTGTACATTATCAAAAATGATTCATTGCATATGTGAAAGTTTTTAAATGTTAATTAGTTCTCTTCCATCTACTAAAGTATCTTGTTGGCATAATTAACATAGTATTACTCTTTGAGTTGATCATATAATCTCATTACATTATTTAGACTTTATGTCATTACTATCTTAGAGTAATTATTAGACTTAACCATCACAGGTTTCTTGATTGAGGCATATAATATTGATCAGTTGGATAAGATAGTTTCATGGATATCTTTAGTAGAGTTATTCATATTTATGCATATGATAATTGATAAATAAACCTACTAACTTTGTTAATAAAGTAAACTGACTTAATGATTATCACATATGTATTTTAATTGATCACTTAATTTTTCATTTACATACTTGAATATGTTGGTTAATATTACTAGCATGTTAGAATTCTATCTTGGATGATAACTATTCAGAGTTATTGTGTTATTGATTTTGGATACATATATTCATGTTAATTACTTTTAATATATGCTAGAATTT
Source organism: Torreya grandis (assembly GCA_037957365.1). Classification (NCBI taxonomy): domain Eukaryota; kingdom Viridiplantae; phylum Streptophyta; class Pinopsida; order Cupressales; family Taxaceae; genus Torreya; species Torreya grandis. Next base: position 858,770 of record JARHVA010004808.1, on the reverse strand, counting down.
ACTCTTACTAGGTGTAATCATGGATCTTGAGTTGATATTGTGTAGGCAAAATAGACTTCCTATTTTGGTGGTTCAAGCATGATTGAGAAAACTTGCTTAGATCTTTAGTAAGTTAAGATTTTATCTTGATTAATACATGTTGTAGGAATATCTAATAAACTCAGATATATTTATGCATGCTCATGGTTCTTTTCTTTCTCACTTGTTGAAACTAGCTTCCATGACAATATTAGCATGTTGGACTAATCCCTAGTTGGCCTCCAACTTTTGTATGAAATATTTAGACTCTTGTATGTTCTAACTTGTATATACATTTATATGGACAAGTTCAGGTAAGTGGGTTGCCATGTATGTATTGGCAGTGTAGTTAAAATCCTGTTGGCATGCTTAGAACTTGTGATAGTGCATACTCTTGGTATGTGCATGGTATTGATCAAATCCTTGAATATTGTTCCCATTATTAAGCTGGAATATAATTACATTATTGAAAATAGATGAGTTGGTTGGTTGTTAAGGTCATATTTTATGAGTGTATGTTCATCTTAATGTTGAAACAATTTCCAGTTCATATATGAAGGAAGTAATCCTAAAATCCACCTATAATGTGAAGAAATTCGTAATTGCCACATATTAATTTCCTTGCTTATCTGATTATATTATTGAATGTGAATATTGTTTTATTCCCTATATGGTTGTAATTTTTATCATTATGTAAGCATGGTGGTTGGTATGAATTTATTATGTGTAAATAACCATATGTACATGTTGATGCTTACATGGTTAATAAACTGCTGCTTGATGGCACCTGCCGTATGAGTGAAAAACCTTTTTTAGTGCATATAAGAACCCTACTACTCTACCATGTTGGTTATGATAGATTAGTGGATGTATGCAATTTTACCTTTTAGTGATCCTTATGGATAATGTAACTACCAAATCATGTTGAACCTACTTAGTATGTTTTTGGGATGGCCAATATGCCTTCCCTACCCAAACCATCAGTTGATCAAATAATCTATATTAAACCTTTTATGTTTGGCCACCACTATATCATTACCTTTATGATGACGTAGTATTGACTTCCTTATGGTTTGTATTACACTGGCTATTGGCAATATGGGGTGGTTTATATCAATTCATTGTATGGTTGTCACCATCACATCATCAAGTAGATGATGAATTAACCTTGTTGTATCCTTGATCATTTATTTGGATCACAATAAATATTCTTGTAAACTAATTATAATCTCTTATGCAATTGATATTTTGTTTCACACTTAAAGAGACTTAGCTTAGTCCATTTATACTTAAGCTGATAGTGGGTTGCTATATGTGGTTAGAAGGTTGGATATTATGTATGATTATCATTGGGGATAATGTTTTATCAATTTCCTTGTCATGTTCTTGTTGTGACCATTAATGACTTAGAAGGTTACGACTAACCTTTTTGGTTGTGCGTACATGAGTATGCTAAGTTTGTATCACTTGCTTCAGTAAGGGAGGTTTGGTTTAATTATGCATCTAATGTGCACTTTGATATACAACTTCAATTTTTTTTGGGGGTTGTTTCAAAATGCGTATCAAGTTGGATATATCTAAGGTTATGATATAGTCAACTGCGACTTTCTAGATGGTATACTACATAGGTTTAGTTTTAGAGACAAATGGAAAACTTGGATCAATTTTTTTTTTCTACCACTACATTATTTGTGCCTATCAATGGTTCTCTAAAATACTTCTTTTCTTCCTCTAAATATTTACGACAAGGTGAACCCATCTCACCCTACTTTTTTATTCTTATGGCTAAGGCTCTTGGAAAAAGATTTAAAGTTTTGAAATATTGTTCTAAAAATTAAAGGTATCTAAGCTATCTTGTCAAGAATATCCTAGACTTATAAATAATTTATGGATGATACTATGCTCTTTACCTCCCTGTATTTTTAGGGAACCTGAGATATTATAGATATTCTAACAAGCTATGATAAAACCTCATGACAAATAATCAATATGAATAAATTAAAGGTGATTACTTTAACCTTTTAGGGTTTTACTTATAGAAATCCTATGTTTAATCAAAGGGATGAGTAGTCTATATCAATGAAATAATATGCATAAAATAACCACTGATTAATTTTGACTAGCTTTGACTTTTTAAAAATAGCAATAAATATGTGTAAATAAAGACTTATCTAGAAAAACCCTAATATAGAATATCTGAGTGTTAGAAAATAAGATGTGAATAGGTCTAAGTGTCATCAACTAGATCCCTATATGATAACCCCTCCTAGACAGTAACACCACATTTGGATAGAGGTGCCATGTGGCTCTAGTGTCTTGATAATGGTGCTAATTTCCTATGTGCATGATTACTATGAGCTTTTGGGTGTACCTACATTTATGTTTTTGGGTTCTATTCTTATGTGTACAAAGTTTGAAACTCTATATTATGCTTGTAATATTTTATTTATGATGAAAACCCTAATCCTTCTTGTGTTTGTTAGTAGGATAGGCTGGACATCCTCAACACCTTGCTATGAAAAGAGTTGCCTACATACCAATAATCTGAGGTGGGATCAAGCCTGATGTACTTATCCCCACCTAAGTGTTGGTGTAAGTACAAGTGGTGCTAGAATGATAGTGGTATTGAGTGCCTTGAGTGTCTTTGAGATTGGAAATTTGGAAAATCTAAGTTGTAAATGGTAGTATGCAAAAATAGGGCAGATTAAGGATTAATAACCTTGATTTGGCTCAACTTGTTTCATTTTTGAATAAGTATTTTGCATCTAATTTCCATATAGTGGATAAAGGTCTAAAAGTCATGTTAACATTCTATAGCTTGTGCAAATAATAAATTATGCTTAAGCTGACCTTATGAGGGTTTTACTTTTGAAAACATATTCAAGAACCATAGGGTAAAGGACATAGGCACCAGTTTGGGGATTTTAGCACCATGTGGCTATAGTGTCCTTAATGTGGCACTAATGTCTAACTAGTAAAATGTTGGACATAAAGTGTTAGGATAAAAAAATTAGGGGTTGAGACTATGTTTAAGCTAACTAGGGATTCTTGTGGTCTACACAAAGGCTAGAAAGGTGTGATAATAAGCTCTAGGATAGGTCTAGGTCTAAGCTAGGAATAGGCAGTATCAAGTAGCACTTTTAACACTCAAATACCACTTTTAGGTGATTAATTTTGCCCCCCTTATGCTATAAATGCAATAAAGTGAAATGACTAGTATAAAGGAAAAAGAAGCGTACCTGGACTTACCTAGGAAGTAAGGCATGTGAAGATGATTATAAGTATGTGAATATGGGTTTGTGTATGTGAATCATGATCCAATACATGACCTGCAAATGAAACATGCATAAATAAGTCCTTGCTTAAGAGCTATCAAAAGAAAAAGGCTATGTTGAGTAAAGAAGTAACTGAGTAAAATGAGTAAAGAAATGAGAGAGAGGAAAGGAACAAATACACCTTGTTGGATATGTGAACCAATGCATGAACCTAGTGACAACCTCTCTCTCTGTGTCTATGTGTGTGTGTGTGTGTGTGTGTGTGTGTGTGTGTGTGTGTGTAGTGATCAATCATTGAATAACTTTGACTAAGCTAATAACTTGCTCAATCTTCATGTGTGGATGGCTCAATAACTCAATCCATCATTGCCCACCCCTGCTTGGTGGATCATGAACTATGGATACTTTGGATTGGACTAATAGTGTGTCTAACCCTCTCATGTGGGTAGATCAATAACTCAAGTAGGCAATGAATCCATCATTGACCACCCATGTGTAGTAGATGCATTTGGAATTAAACTATGTAAAGTGATGGAAATATCTAATTGAGTATGTCGGCTCTGTGGTCACTTAGGTACATTAGGTGGCTCTAGGTCATTCAAAAATGCCAACCACTGGAGATTAAGTAAGGCATGAAACTAGTGATAAACTAGAATATGATGTCAAGTGTATACAACATAAAGAATGCCATGGAATTTGTCATTTCATCTAATCAACCAGTGTGTAATTGAGAATATGGAAATAATGTGCTATGCACATGCCCCTAATATGATATTTGAGTATATTAATTCTAGACTAAGTTGTAATAATTACATCTAAGTATCTGAACTAAATATGGAAATGATCATGTTGCACATGTTGTCCCCAATCTAAGTAGTTGATATGAATTTGAGATGAGTTAGTGTGAATTTGAGAAAAATATGAGCATAAATATCAAACTTGTAATTGGATTTGTGTAAACCTGTACTATACCTAGTGTACTATTTTAGACAATGTAAATTATCCTAAAACTAAGGCTACTAGACAACAACACCACATCTTGGATAGTAATACCATGTGGTGTTAGTGTCCCTAGGTGAGTGCTAATGTTCATTTGGTTTGAATTTTTTCATTTTAATACTTTTTGAGTCTCTATTTTTCCTATGTTTGATTTTCTAAAACTAAGCCTATGTGTTGAAAAATGTTATGTTAATGCAATATAAGAGCTTGATCTATATGACAAACCCATATGAATGCCCACTCTTTTGAGGGTAGGTGTTGAACCTATGTAAGAATTATCCTAAAAAAAAAAAACTCTTAAAAATGTGTGTTAGCCAGAGCATATATGATAATTACATGACAATCCAATATAATGTGCAAACATAACATCAGAATATAAGATAAATTGAGCGTAAGTATGTAAAATAAGATGCATATCATGTCTAGCATTGTACAAGGGTGTTAATATATATATGTAATCAATGTATATAATAACAAATCTAAGTAAAATTGGGTATCTACATATGGGGATGGGGCATGATGTCCATCACAACACCCAATTAGGAAGGGTAGTTTCATGAGTTTCCTCACGGCATAAAAAAATAGTGTGTGTAATAAGCAAAGACAAGTGTCATGGCCACAACACATACAAGAAAACATACATAGAAAACACATAAGGCATGAAAATTAGGCCAAGGGGACACAATACAAGGGACATGGGCACATGTCACTACATATGAGAAAATAAGACATACAAAGACATGTTCAAATGTCCACATATGCAAGCAACAAGTAAGTTGGCTTAGAGCCACATAAAAGGACATGTTCAAATGTTTGCATGCAAAATCATAAAAACACACAAGGGACATAGAAACATGTCTAAGACATACATACTATGAATAGAAGTGGCGTAGAGCCATAAAAAAATGGCATATTCAAATGCCCTCGAATAGAAGAAGCATAACAATACAATCAAGTCTAAATTATGAAAGCTATAAATGAAATCATGCATGAATATGTAATAAATATTTGTGTAAGAGTGAGGATGTACATATGCTAAGTTTAAAATAGTAATAACCAACAAAAATTCTGAGTATGAGTAGAAATGATCAATATCAAGATATAACAATGCTAAAATTGGGATGTAGAGTATAGAAGGATATAACCTAGTAATAAAAACTATGTATAGGATGCCCCAAAGTGGTTGAATGTGTCAAATGAATAACCATGAATTGATGTATATGCCCCCAATGGGTAGATGATAGCAAGTCTGGATCAGTGTAGTAGACTTAATTCCTATAAGCAATATGGAAGCACTTGATAAGAATAAGTGAAGCATGTATGTATGATAGATATGACTATAATAAGATAACTAGCATGTGTAATGTCTATAAAATAAAATAAATGTAAACATAAAAATGCATATAATCTATAAATCTTGTGTTTTTTGAGTAATATTTTAATGTTTTTATGTTTTTGACATGTTCTATAGTTTTTGTATTTTCTAGATATAAGCTACATACAAGTAACATGAAAATGAACTATGTACAAGGAGAATGAGAGAAGGAAAGTATGTACATGAGGGCAGGAACCATACTAACTGATGATTCTCATGGGAGACACACTATCACTATGACCTATATCAAATAAGGGAACCATGATTGTGTGTGCTATGTGAAAGGGAAACTGTGATCCCATAATCTATTGTGTTGAGCAATTTATATTTGTATCCATATCTGTATCTATCTATGTAGTGGTGTTAGGAATATATGGTATTGACTATGGTATCTTATGAATTGTAGGGGTCTTAGGAACCCATCTAGTAGAATAAGATGTAGGTGACATGGGTGCCACTGAGAACCCCAAGGATCCAATAATACTAATCTCAACATAAACTAAGTTGATGAAGGCCCTATAGAATTTGTGACATATATCTGATGTAGGGGTCTCTCTAATAATGGTCTTTATGGGAGATTATTTGTACATATTGATACTTTAGGAGTAGACCTTGCCTACATTGGTGGATCTACTAAACTGTGTGATGTATCCATAAGAATTGTACTCTGAGATGTAACTGAAACTATGATATATGTGGTAATAGTGCTAGAACTGTAACTTGTGACTATGTTGTAACTATCTATGGGATAGGTAGAGGATACTAATATGAGATAACCTCAACTTTTCCCACTTGATTTGTGTGTATGTACTTCAAGAATCTATGTAATATGGATGTGATGTCTTATAATTGAGATAAACATGGACTACCCAATAACATATCAAACATGTATGCACTAGGTACTACTAAGAACTAAGTGGCTATGTGTGCTAGTCCAACCTATAATTGAAGCACAATATCCCTAATAGAGCTCTGAAAATGACCAATAAAACCACTAATAATCATGTTTGTGGGGAATATATCTTTTTCTAAGTACCCCAAGTACTGTAAAAGTATCATAATGCACATACTAATGCTTGACCCATTATCAACCATAACACTTTGGATAGAATGATGATCTATGCGTGCTCATATAAAAAGTGCATGTAAATTTATATCATCATCAATAATCTCCTACTCTAAGAAGGTGATGAGTGGTCTAAGTCGAATTATAATACGATACATTCCAATGATGTTGTGTAATGGGTGTGCCTCATTTATAATAGTATGATATGAAGCTGGTGGTGGATGTGCCTGATATGTGTAGTGAACACCTAATGTGTTCCCTACCTCATTCACTGTGTGTATCAAAAATGGATTTGAGAATATATTTAATGCCTTATCTTCTATTTTCTATAAATAATAATGCATATTGTATTTAATCAATAATGTTAACCTTGATAAAATCTTGAATCTTATGTTTTAGGCTTATCAAACTATTTATTGTATGGATTGGTACCCTATGATACTCATAAAATATGTTAGAATCATAGTTATTTGTAAGAGGCCATATCATATCAACCTATTTAATGGGAGGGAGAGATATGACATAGCATTCCAAGAGCTACTATAAAACCTGTGATGGTGACTCTAGAAGGTTGGTGAATATTCAACACTAAGGAGCAGATAAAACCAATATAGGAGATGGCTCAGAAGCTACATTAATTATGGCCTTTTGATCACTCTTATTCTTAGTGGCCCTTACCTTATATGGAGTCTTATTTTAAATCTTAAAATTTGATTTTGATCTATCGGTATACTTTAGTTTACCCATTGATAAAATATTAACCTCTCTTTCTTTTATTGTGTGGCACAAATATATGAATTTAGGAAACTTCTTAAACAAGAGAACTTCATATAATGTTGGTAAAAGACTATGCTTGAATATGTCCTGAGCTCTTTGTTTGCCATGGGGCTAGTCAATTTAGCTAATATAGTCTTGTATCGTAAGATGTATTCTTTGATAGGTTTATTTGAATTTTGTTTCAACAAATATTCAACTTAGGCATATGAGATATTGTCACTGATATTGATGGGTAAGTGTGCTAGAAACATGTCTACCAAAGGATTGAATGTTGTGATAGATTGATTTTTTAAGTCATAAAACCACTATAGGACATAATCCTTTAAACTGTGTGGAAACAACTTTGTGAGAAGCCAAATATTGGATAATAGTGCAAACATGCTACACGAAAAGCTCTGAGATGGTGCTCTGGGTCACCCTTACCATCATATAATGTAAACTTAGGTCACACAAATTTGGATGGAAAGGGAGTTGCCTCTATTTGGTGTGCCAAAGGTTTATTTAAGAGAATATTAGAATCTAAGGCATGTGATGGCCTAGTGGCCTTCTTAAGATGTAACACCTTATCCCATAGAGTATAAACCTTGTGCATAAGGGATTGTACATCTAGAGTGGAAGAAATAGACACAAGAGGTGTAAATGTCACTAAATATAGTTGAAATACAATTTTAGGTTGTGCTAGCTGAGTTGGCCCCATTATAGGTGCAATAATGTTATTATTTGGGGGAGTTTAAGATTAACCATTGTTTAATTTGTGAAGATCTTCTTGAATAATAGTGATGAGGTCATCTTACATATCCACATGTTTGGATAAAAAATCTTTTAATTGTCTCTTATCAGTCTCAACAAATCAGTTATTAAATTTTGCCATTATGGTTTGAGAAGTAAGAAATTAAGTTGTTATATATTTTGAACCTTTAAAGAATTTTAATCTAAGAAAGATTACAAAAAACACATATTGAAACAAATCTAAAATTTTGGAACTAAAATTTGAGCATAGACACAAAAAGGATATAAATCCTAAGAGTATCTAGGGTTAGGGTTTGAGCAATATTCAAAGTAAGTTAGGTTCACCAAATGTTTTAACCTTTTAGGATTTTACTTATGTAAATCTTATGTTTGATTAAAGGGATGAATAGTTTAAATCAATGAAATAATATGTATAAAATAACCACTGATTTGTTATAGATTTTGACTCGCTTTGACTTTCTAAAAATAATAATAAATATGTGTAAATATAAATTTATCTAGAAAACTCTTGAAATAGAAGATCTGAGTGTTGAAAATTGATAGATGAATAGGTTTGAGTATCATCAACTAGATCCTTATATTAGAACCCTTCCTAGACAATAATGCCACATTTGGACATAGGTGCTGTTGTCCCCCAAAAATATCACTCATTTTTGGGACAACATTTGAATTATTTTGGTCTTATAGACAAAAATAATCTCTTCCCTTCTCAAAATTTCTTCTGAGCATTCAAATTCCTCATTTTTCAAGCTTCTCAAAAATCTACTAACTTTGTAGGCTTGAATGTATGGACTCTGTAGGCTTGAATCTATGGACTCTGCAGGAAGAAAATCTATAGATTCTACAGGCCAAGTTCTATGGGCTTCACAGGTTGATTTCTATGGACTCTACAAGAAAGAAGTAAGCTCTCAACACTTAGGCAATTTCAAAGTTGGTTCAATGATAAGGATCAACCAAAAGAGTTCATCAGCAAACTTCTAAGTAAGGATTGAACCGTTGAACCTTGAACCATTTTGGTTCAACGAGTTCAATGGGTTCAAAGGTTCAACATCAACAACAAGAGTTAAGCACATTTTTCAAGGTTTAAAGTTCAACCGCTTCAAGGTTCAACAGCTTTAAAACACTTATCAAAGAGAATAAGGCTTGAACCATTGAATTATTGAACCACTTTGGTTCAAAGGTTCAACGGGTTCAATGGTTTAATGTGTTTGGTTCAAAAAGATCAAAAGGACTTCACCAAATAAAAACAATGAACCAATTGAACCATTGAACCTTGAACCAAAAGGTTCAACAAGTTCACAGGTTCAAAGGTTCAACTAGTGTGATGAAGATCAAAGAGCTTAGAAAGAACAAGTGATGGACAAAGGATGAACCAATGAACTGATTGAACCTTGAATTGAAAGAGTTCAAAGTTTAATGGTTCATGTGTTTAAAGGTTCAAAGGTAGCCTTAGTCAAGGAAAGAAGCAACAAATAGGTGGTTCAACAGATGGTTCAACCAAGGAGTGGGAAAGTGATTGAACTAGGAAGTGATAGACCAAAAGAGGCAGAATGAACTGACGAACCAATGAAGCAATGTACTTTCAGTGAGTTCAAAGGTTTAAGGTTCAACATGGTTCAAATGGATAGCGACCATTGATGGCCCTGCAGACGTCAAATTTAAAGTAAGGGAATATCTATTGAAATTCAAATAAAGTGTAGAACTTGAAGGAAGAACCAAGTGACTGGCTAAAAAAATAGCCCAAGAGCTTAAATTCTAGGAAGAGACAAAGTTGGAAAAGACAAAGTTGGAAAGGACAAAAGTAGAAAGAGGTAAAAGCCCAAAATATCTTTGCAGAAGTTATTCCAGTAGGTGGAACAGTCTGCAAAGTAGATATTTGAGATTGTAAACATTGAAGGCACAGCCTGTTGGTCTCCTTTAGAGTAAAGACAAAATGGACAGCTACACAGATGTCAGAGGGAATAGACCAGATGATCCAGACTCAGGAGAAGACATATTAGATGAATATACATGCCATAGTTAAGGCAATGGACTGTTCTAGGCATTGTCCCTCCAAATAGAATTGAAGGCACATTGAAGGCATTGACTGCAACATGGGCCATCCCATGGGAGAGAGCGCCAAGCCTTACTTGGTCGCTATATATTGTAATCTCTCATTTGTTACAAGGGATATCTTCCCAATATAGAAGTGAAACTCTACCCAATTAAAAGGCGAATACTAAGACTTTGAGCTCATATTGTATTTCAGTTCATTTTGTCTAAATGAAAAAGCAAGTTGTTTGTAGACTTTGTGCTATTTTGGCTTGTATCATTTAGAAGATTATTCTTATGTCTGTCTTCTGAATGTGTTCTTATTTATTTAATTTGGCAAGCATAATTAGTGAAAGTAACAAGGAAGGTGTCCTGAAGCTAACTGTGGGAAGACTTTGTGCTTTCACAATTGTTTTCAGTGTGTGTTTTTCTTTTCTTTCTATGTAAAGGACCTTGAGATGACTTTGTGCCCTCATTGTCCTTCATATCTCACTCTTGGGTAGTCAAGGTGGAGACTTTGTGCTACATCTTAGATTGCTAGTTACTATGCCCTTGGCACCCTGTTACTTATCCTACCAGAAAGATTTTTGTTGTTTGCGAGAACAAGCACTTCTGAAAGAAGAGAAGTGTCTTTTGTCACTTCACCAGGATTTCTACTATCCAGGAAGAGATCTAGCTCTTGGCTGAATGTTACTTCTAAAAGAAGAGAAGTACCTTCACCAATCAACTAGGATTTCTCCTCTATTTGTTAACATCATCTTTGAAAAAAGAGAGATGGATGGCTTATCCCACCCTCGTGTCTTACTTTTCACTTATATATGTATAGTATATATCCTCTGTATATTTAATAGGGAACCTCCCCTTGATGAGAGGAGAGATTTGTCCCCTATTGATCTAGTAAAACTACACACTTGGATGACCAATCTCCCTATGCTGTGGTGATAGGAACTATTTTGCTCACCAGTTAGCTGGTTGACAAAATATTCACCCAATAATTTTAGGCGACTTTGCTAGGGATGAATTGGCAGTTTGAAGTCTCAAGTTTTAGATTGAAGCAATCCCTACCCTTATCCATTACATACTTTGGTGACTCCATTCTGTGTCTTACCCATTATCATTATAGCCTTACCATTTTCCTCCATCTCCATTATTTTATTTGGTCTGCAAAACTAGAGCTGCTAAAAAAGAGTGCATAGTCTGAAGCCTCAAGCCTCAAGCTGAAGTAGGGCTAGTTCTTTTCCATTTTTGTTCTACAATCTGGCCACTCCACCCAAATTTATTATCCCTATTTTTCATAATTAAATCATGGCAGTTCGAGGCCCCTAGGGTAACTCTTTTGGCCCACTCAACTTGACTCCACCTCTGCATGAACTTCCACGTAGCTCAAGAAAGAACTTTCCAAAATTCTTTGGAGATGGGAGAGTTCACCCTGATGAACACATTGCAGCCTTCATCATAGCCTGTGGTATGATAGGGGTGGAATTTGAAGACGTGGTAATCAGGATTTTTGTGGAGACCTTACAAGGTACTACTACATAGTGGTTCTACCATCTGCAAGCTAGATCAGTGACTGACTGGGATACACTTAAAGCCATGTTTGAAGCAAGGCTCAAGCCTGCAAAAGATGCACATGCCTTGCTAGCCCAACTCACACAAATGAAGGAGCCCCATGAACCTATGAGGGACTTCATTACTAGGTTCAACAAGTTGAGGCACATGATTCCCATGATCACCTAGTTGACACCTTAGAATCTCAAGTGTTTCTTCATCAACTCACAGCTACCTAAAGTGAATTTATTACAAAGAAAAGCTAGACACATAGACCTTGTTTCTACTCAAGACTTGGCTACTAAGCTAGAAGATGACCTTATCTTGGTAGGAAAGATAAGGAGAGATCCTAACAAAGATAAATCCTCTTCATCTTCTGAGTATCCATCTACATGCACCACGTATCAGATAGTGTAAAAGCTGGGAAATGAACTACTAGCCTTGAAAAGGCAAATGACCCAAAGTATGTTTGCTCTTCCTAATCAAGATATGCCAAGGAGGGCATTTTAGAATCAGCCATATCAAGGCAATGCTACCAAGAATCAAGGGCAGCTAAATCATCTTCCTCCCCCATGAAGGAACCTTGCCCTTGAAGCACCTCCAACCAACTCAGCAGTTGGATATCTGGAAACAAAACATGATTTCTCTTTCCAACCTAAGTTTGAGCATGAAAATGACGCTAATCTCTTCATGGAGGATCAAGAGGAATCAACTAGTGACTCTCACATTAGTTTCCTAAATTACCAAGATGAACCCAAAAGTAAAGGTGAAGTAGTCGAAGGATCACATGCAGTATTCACCCAGTCTGAGAATCAATCAGCCTAATAGGCTGACAAAGAAAAGACAGAGGAGTGACCCAAACCAACATTTTTAATTACTAAGCAGAGAACCCCTCTTCCTTTCCAGTCAAAGGACTCGATGATTGCCAAAAAGGTAAGTACATCAAACATTTATGCACCTTCTACTTCAAATTCATAGACTAGTCCTCCCCCTCCCAAAAACCAAAAGGATGAACTCCCATCCCCTCTTCTCGGTCCATTTCAGTCATCTAATATAATTGATCATGTTAAGAAATCCAAAATTCAAATGACTAAAAGCCAATCTTGAGCAGTTAAACATTAGTGGAGAACTAAGTGTGAACCTGTCTAAGGCAAAAATTATGGTCACCCAAATGTCAGGCCCTGTAGCTCAAATTCTATTTGAGCCTTTAGGTAGGGGTAATTACTTCTTGACCATAGAGGATGCTCATATCTCAGCTGATGAAAGTCTCATAGCTGGCAATCTAGATTTTGATCCAAACAAGGCATCCAAAGAATTAGTAGGGCAAAATATAAATGAAGAAGGATCTTCCATCTCTAATGAAGAGAAATTTGATAGAAGATCAGCTTCTAATGATGCTTGGATCTTAGAATCTGATGGCAGCAATTCTTCTACCAATGCTAGAGCTGGGACTATGTTGATATCTCCTCAAGGAGATATTTTTCCTTCATGTAAGTTACCATTCAGCAATGCCAACAACACAGCTAAATGTGAATCTCTATTGCTTAGATTGAAGGCTGCTCAACACCAGGATGTCAAACTCCTTCACACCAAAAGAGATGATGAATCGATGGTTTGTTAGGTGTCTGAGGGGGACAATCAAAGAATGTGCTGGATTAAACCAACAAAACAACAAGCTATGGTGGTGGACCATACTACTATACTCCAAATTTAGTAAAAGGAGCTCTTTGCCAAGAGAGTAAGGAGTTACAGTTTTTAGATTGAAGACCACGTCTTGCCATGCGACAATAAGAGAGAACTGAAAGAAGTGCACAAAAAATGTGATTCCTAGTGGAGAGTTCCATTTACCCATCATCAATTCTGGGGAGAAAATGGTTTGTTACTAGTTTATCAAGATAGAACACCATTTTCACTGTCTCATAATGGGTGGCATCTGAAGCGCTTCAAATCTTGAGGCATCAAATAAGATTATCTATACATATGTATATTTGTATAGTCTTTAGTTTTGTTTTGTGCTTTTTATTTTCATTTTCATTTTTGGCACCTTTCTTTTTTGGGTAGCATGACTCCATAGCCCAATGGTACACTTCAAGACACTAGAGATTTTAGTTTCTAATCCCCTCAGCTGTTCCAAGTTTTCAACTAAAGGAATTTTCTTAACTGGAGATTCTAGTTTCTACTCCCCTCAACTGTTCCAAGTTTTCAACTGAAGGAATTTCCTCAACTAGAGCAAGCTGTTGTCCCCTAAAAATATCTCTCATTTTTGGGACAACATTTGAACTATTTTGGTCCTACAGACCAAAATAATCTCTTCCCTTCTCAAAATTTGTTTTGAGCATTCAAATTCCTCATTTTTTAAGCTTCTCAGAAATCTATGGACTCTGCAAGCTTGAATCTATGGACTCTATAGGAAGAAAATATACAAACTCTGCAGGCCAAGTTCTACGGGCTTCACAGGTTGATTTCTATGGACTCTACAAGAAAGAAGCAAGCTCTCAACACTTAAGTGATTTCAAAGCTGGTTCAATGACAAGGTTCAACCAAAAGAGTTCATTATCAAGCTTCTAAGCAAGGATTGAACCATTGAACCTTGAACCATTTTGGTTCAATGGGTTTAATGGGTTTAAAGGTTCAATGTCAGCAACAAGAGTTAAGTGCATTTATCAAGGTTCAACGGTTCAATTGGTTCAAGAGTTAAGTGCATTTATCAAGGTTCAAAATACTTATCAAAGAGAAAAAGGCTTGAACCATTGAACCATTGAACCATTGAACCATTGAATCACTTTGGTTCAAAGGTTCAATGAGTTTAATGGTTCAACATGTTTGGTTCAAAAAGATCAAAAGGACTTGGCCAAATAAAAAGAATGAACCAATTGAACCGTTGAACCTTGAACCAAAAGGTTCAATGAGTTCACAGGTTCAAATGTTTAACTAGTGCGATGAAGATCAAAGAGCCTAGAAAGAACAAGTGACGGACAAAGGATGAACCAATGAACTGATTGAACCTTGAACCGAAAGAGTTCAAAGTTTAATGGTTCATGGGTTTAAAGGTTCAAAGGCAGCCTCAGTCAAGGAAAGAAGCAACAAATAGGTGGTTCAACAGATGGTTCAACCAAGGAGCGGGAAAGCGATTGAACCAAGAAGTGATGGAACAAAAGAGGTAGAATGAATTGATGAACCAATGAACCAATGTACTTTTAGCGGGTTCAAAGGTTTAAGGTTCAACATGGTTCAAATGGCTAGTGACCATTGACGGCCCCACAAATATCAAATTTAAAGTAAGGGAATATCCATTGAAATTCAAATAAAGTATGGAACTTGAAGGAAGAACCAAGTGATTGGCTGAAAAGATAGCCTGAGAGCTTAAATTCTAGGAAGAGACAAAGCTGGAAAAGACAAAGCTAGAAAGGACAAAAGTAAAAAGAGGGAAAAGCCTGAAATATCTACACATAAGTTATTCTAGTAGGTGGAACAGTCTGTAAAGTAGATATTTGAGCTTGCAAACATTAAAGGTGTGGCCTGTTGGTCTCTTTTAGAGTAAAGACAAAATGGACAGCTATGTAGATGTCAGAGGGAATAGACCAGATGATCCAGACTCAGGAGAAGACATATTAGATGAATAGACATGCCATAGTTAAGGCAATGCACTATTCCAGGCATGGTCCCTCTAGATAGAACTGAAGGTGCATTGAAGGCATTAACTGCAACACAGGCTGTCCCATGGAAGAGAGTGCCAAGCCTTGCTTGGTGGCTATATATTGTAATCTCTCATTTGTTACAAGGGATATCTTCCCAATATAGAAGTGAAACTCTACCCAATTGAAAGGCGAATACTAAGACTTTGAGCTCATATTGTATTTCATTTCATTTTATCTGAATGAGAAAGCAAGTTGTTTGTAGACTTTGTCCTGCTTTGGCTTGTATCATTTTAGAAGATTATTCTTATGTCTATCTTCTGAATGTGTTCTTGTTTATTTAATTTGGCAAGCATAATTAGTGAGAGTAATAAGGAAGGTGTCCTGAAGCTAACTGTGGGAAGACTTTGTGCTTTCACAATTGTTTTCAGTGTGTGTTTTTATTTTCTTTCTATGTAAAGGACCTTGAGACAACTTTGTGCCCTCATTTTCCTTCATATCTCACTCTTGGGCAGTCAAGGTGGAGACTTTGTGTTACATCTTAGATTGCTGGTTACTATGCCCTTGGCACCCTATTACTTATCCTACTAGAAAGATTCATGTTGTTTGCAAGAACAAGCACTTCTGAAAGAAGAGAAGTGTCTTCTATCGCTTCACCAGGATTTCTACTATCTAGGAAGAGATCTGGCTCTTGGCTGAATGTTACTTTTGAAATAAGAGAAGTACCTTCACCAATCACCCAAGATTTCTCCTCTATTTATTAACATCATCTCTAAAAAAAGAGAGATGGATGGCTTATCTCACCCCCGTGTCTTACTTTTCACTTATATATATAGTATATAGCCTCCATATATTTAATAGGGAACCTCCCCTTGATGAGAGGAGAGATTTGTCCCCTATTGATGTAGTAAAACTGTACACCTGGATGACCAATCTCCCTATGCTATGGTGATAGGAACTATTTTACTCACCAGTTAGCTAGTTGACAAAAAATTCACCCAACAGGTGCCATGTGGCTCTAGTGTCTTGTAAATGACACTAATGTCCTATGTGTAGTAGGATTGCTTTAAATGGGTGTACCTACATCTATGTTTCTAGGTTTTGTTACTACTCATATGAAGTCTGAAACTTTGTATTGTGCTTGTATTAGATAATTTATGATGCAAACCCTAATCCTCATTATATGTAATGTATGAACTAAAAAGTGTGTTTGCTATTAGGATAGGTTGGACATCCTCAACACCCTAATATGAAGAGAGTTTCCTACATACCGATACTCTAAGGAGGGATTAAGTTTGATGTATTTCTCCCCACCTAGGTACTGGTGCATGTGTAAGTGGTGTTAGAATGATAATGGTCTTGAGTTCCTTAAGTGTGCTTGAGATTAGAAATCTAGAAAATTTAAGCTTAGGGTAGCTATAGATGCTAGTATGTAGAAGTAGGGTAAAATAGGGATTAATAACCTTTATTTTTATGAACTTATTTCATGTTTGAATATGTATTTTGCATCTACTTTCCATATAGTGGATAAAGGTCTAAAATTCATGTATTTATAGTGTTATGTAGCTTGTACAGATAATTACAGATGTTTAGGATGACCTTAGGAGGGTTTTACCTTTAAAAATATATTTGTTCCAAAAAGATAGGGTAAAGGACATAGGTGCCATTTTGGGGACATGAGCACCATGTGGCTCTAGTGTCCTTAATGTATAACTAATAGAATGCTAGGCATGAATGGACAAGATTAGGAAATGACGGTCTAATATTGCATTTAAGATGACTAGGGATGCATGTGGTCCATGCAAAGGCTATAAAACTGTGATAATAGGCTTTAGGATAGGTCTAGGGATAATCTAGGAACATGTAGTCTCAAGTAGCAGTATTAGCACTTAAATACCACTTTTATGTGATTATAATGATCTTCATTAATGTTAGCTCTAGACAATATACTTTTCTATATAGAATCTTGGGTATGGAAGAAGCCACCCTCTAGAAAACTCATCTTTAGTTTCCTATATTTAAAGGAATAGGGAAACAACACATGTGGAACAATGTAGTTAATAAAATTAGAAGTAAGCTCAATAGTTGGAAAGGTAAGATCTTGTCCTCAATAGAAATACTAACTCTTATCAGAGTTGTCATTCAATCCATGCCTATATATTGGATTTATTTAATGGTTGCACATATTTTAATCATAAATGAATTTGATAAAATTCTTTGAATGTTTTTTTGGGAAGGAACATGTGAGAATTTCAAATATCCCCTTGTGATTTAGAAAATGGTTTACAAGTCAACTTTTTAGGAGGTGCAGGCATAAGAAATATCAAAATGTTCAATATAATACTTATTTATAAAATAGTTTGGAGACTTGGCATAAGTACCTTTGAACATTGGAGAAATATTCTAAGGAAGAAGCATCTTGATAGTGGAAATATTGAAAGAATTTTCACTACAAAAGACTTGCCTTAGGGATCAAAAATTTGGAATAACATCAGGGAGGTAAGGGTTTTCTTACTTAAAAAGATGTTTAAAAAGTGAAAAATGGGGAAAATAAATAATTATAGGACGATTCATGGATTTGAAAACAACCACTTCAAATGAAGGAGGAATTTATAAGAATTAGTAGGAAAAATAAATATCTTTGGGGATAAAAGGTCAAATACTAATGGGTGGAATGTATCTCACAAGGATATATTACTAGAAATTAGAAGATATTCTAGAATCATGATGGATCCTAATCCTAAAATGAGGCTCATAGGGAACTAAATAATCTCATTCAAGGCTTTCGTATTCCTTGGAATCCTAATAGTGATATTCTTCTCTATAACTTTAATGGTTTACGTCTTTACATGGTTAAAGATGAATATAATTAGTAAATTGTCAACTCTAACATTAACACTAAGGACTTTTATTGGGAAAAGTTATGGGCATCTAATTCATGGCCAAAAATAATTTTTTTCTATGGTTGGCTATTCATGGGAAGATTTTAACAAGGGATCATCTTAAGAAGAAAGAACACTTAGACCCCACAAGATGTATTATGGGTTTTAATAACACATAAGAGGTGAATCACCTGCACTTAAATTGTGATGATGCATTTAAGATCTAGAATGAATTCCTAAATTCTTTCATCATTAAGTGGATGTTAATTAAGTCCCTCTCAACTTAGCTTCAAGCATGGGAGTGTGGTTCTAATTTGAACCTCCTTAAAGATCTATAGAATATGGCTCCTAGTATTAGCATTTGGAAAGTGTGGTTTGAGATAAATGTGATAATTTTTTATGAGCACCATGTCTACAGAACTTGGGAGAAACTCTGGAGAGAAATCAAAAGGACTATAATTAATTTTCATTCTATTTTAGAAACATAAGGATATAGAGTTTAATCCAAGTGAGTTGAATATTCTTTGTAATTATTCCCCCTAAGAAGACATTATGTTAAGATGAAACCATCAAACAAAAGGATTAAGAAAGTAAATATAAGTAGTTCTAGTTGGTAGCTTCCACCAAAGCATTGGTATAAGTTAAATTTTGATGGATATTTTAAATCAAACCTAGGAGAATCATGAGAATGATAAATCATAATAAATGATAAAGGGAAAATAGAGGTTTTCAAAAGTCTTGACATGGATATCAACACTAATAATGATAGAGGTAGAAAGGCTAATTATGAGATTAAAAATGGCTATCAAAAATAATATTAATAAGATAATTATTGAGCGATACTCCCTTATCTTGAATAGAGTGATTTAAGAGAAGAAAACATGGAACTAGTGGATTTAGAGTCTCATTCAAGAAGGTAATAACCTCTTAAACTACTTGAAAGAAATAAGCATTAAGCCTGCATACACATAAGGTAATAGGGATACAAATTAGGTGGAAAATTTGTTTGTGAACTCAAAAGAAAGAGCCATGAATGAAAGAATGGAAGATATCATGCAAGATCTGAGCTTTTTTAGATTAAAAAATATTATTGTTGAAGAGTGGGAGAAAAAATAATCAATTTAACAAATGTGTTAATTGGCAAGAAGACTTAGTATTTTTAGCAACTGTCATCAATAAGTAAGTGCATGCATAATGAATGCAAATCCATTTTAGAAAGCATGTTTAGTAGGTAAAATTGCATGTAAATTCCATGAACATGCTAAAATAATGCATTTTATTTTTAGAAAGCATGCATAGGTTAGTTTTTCAAGGTGTGAGATTAGAACGTTAACTTCTTTTAAAATCTAGATTCTTTGTGTATCTGTAAGTTGATATTTGGTAATTATTAATATCAATAAAAAAATTAAAATATATTAAAAAATAATTAATTTTTTATTTATAAGAATTGTTGAAAATTCCTTTAAAGGGTACACATATTTTTTAGGCATGCTCTCATAATTTCAGCAAAAAATATAGTTAATTTATTTATACACAATTTTTTTAAAAAATAATCAAATCTAAAAATTTATGATGGATACAAAAAAATCATTTTGTGAGATTTTTTATAGTTCTATCAAGGATCTACTAACAAAATTTTAGCTTCTGAGTCTTTATGGTTTTCTATTTCATAATCAATTAAATTTTAATAATCAGTCACCATAAAAAATAACTTTGAAAACAATAAACAAACTTATTATTTTTCCTTAGTGTGATGAGAGTGATGTGTGAATGGAGATACCAAAATGGATATTTGAACTACACTTTGGTGTGGGATGCACTCCTCTTTTAGAAAAAAAGTAATTAGATTACTTGATTTTTATCCTACACCTCCTTCAACCCTTATAGAGAATAACAACTTGTTGTTTGGATGTTTGAGCTAAAGTTGGAGTTTTCTCCCTTGGGGAAATGCTTTGATGTGTGCCTTTGATAGATGTGATAGAAAAAGTGCAAAATGATCTATATTTTCTCTTAAATTTTTTGCTAAAAAATAATAATATTTATAATATATGATGTTTCACTCAAATTTTCCTATTATTCAGAAGAAGGTAGTAAAACTAGAAATATGAGTTGTGGTAGAAATACAAATAAAAGTGTGTATATTGGTTCAGAAGATTTTGAAGAGATCCTCTTTGGCTTGGGAGGAAGACCTATAAATAAGAAAACACTAAATCAAATTTATTGGTTAGACAAGTAGCTAGGTAGATTGCCTAGCTATGACTAGATCTCGAAAGTATGAGCTTCCTTAGGGGCTGTCAATCCACTATTTAAAAATAATTAAGTTGATAAAATAGAAAGAAAGTGCTTGCATCAATAATCAAAAGGTAATAAAATTTATAAAAAGAATTACTTGATAAAGAGGTGTGGTAAAAATGATCTAATTAGTGAAAAATTGATTAGTGTTAGTATTAACATGCTAAGGTATGGTTCAAAAAATTAGGCAAAAGTTAGTGGTTAGGTAGAAGCATAAAAAAGAGGGTTTGATTAGGTGTAGGTAGTAAATAGGAACTTGATGGTTTTAGGTATGATAATGAACCATCAGTGGTTGAGGGTAACTATAGATGGTTAAGGGTAACCATCAGCAACTAGGTAACTGTTGATGGTTGGGTTAACCATTGATGGTTGCCTGTAGGTAAATTAAGGCCAATATTCTAGGTATGAATACTGAAAGGTGGGTGATGTTTGTACTAATTTCAAAGTGGAAATATGACAAATAAATATGCAAAACATATAATTATCTTATCAGGAAGGTGGATTGGATGGATAGTTGAGGTGGATTACTTGATGTAGAATTCGATCATAATTTTGATAGAATGATGGTGATTGGAGTGGTGATGAAAAGTTGGGCTTGATATATTATTGAAGTGCCTGATGATGATTGACCTACAAAAGAGATTCTAGATATTAGAGCTCTTGATAATAATTACAAATGGATTTTCCCTTGTAGCTCTCTTCTTCTTATAGGTAAGGGTAAGAGGCTAAAGTGGGAGTGTAACTAAGGATTCTAATTATAACTCATCCATGAAATGCCTCACAAAGCATTTGGATGAATTATATTTAGAGAAGTTAAGTGATAGTTTGCATGGTGATTGGTATGTTAAGTTCCAATTAGTAGAGCTTGACCATCGATGGTAAGGCTAACCGTTGATAGTTATCCTGGCCATCAATGGTCACAACTAAGAGGTTAAAATAGGTAAAAAGAGTTAGTTCAAGTTAGCTAGGTTAGATTCATAAAAATGGATTTAGGAATGGGTAAATGGTCTAGAGGGGGTCTAGGGGTTTATGATATTTGGAATTGCATGAGTGAATTTATAGTGTCTATATTTGCCCCCTTTTTGTTATGTGGCTTAAGTTGACAAGCTACAAAACAAAAATAGAAGTTGGGTATGGTAAAGGTCAAGGTTGCCCTAATAATGGGAGGAGGTGCTACCTTCAAATTAAGAAGTGATGAGGCAAAATGGAATTGGGTCAATGTTTGATAAGTGAGATATGGTAGCTGGTGAGTGAGATGTAGGACATGTGCATTAAAAATGACTAAGTGCAATAGTTTTAGATTGTATAAAGACTAAATTTGCTAATGTTAATGAAAATAAGGTTAGTGTAAAGAAGACAAGGGACCAGTGGATCATGAGACTACTATAGGCATGGTAGTGGGATACACTTGTTAGTCTCCAAGGTAGATTTGAGTGTTTTGGTGGGTATCCAAGGTAGGAAGTGCTCTCAATAAAACACCATATGGGTCAATGTGTGATCGCTATATGAGGTAGGAAGTGCTCCCAAAATGACACAAATGGTCTGGTTTTTGCACTAGGTAGTGCAAAAATAGTGAACATGCCAAGGTCGATCAGTGTGGTCAAAATGACCCACACAAAGTCATTGTAAAACATGTGAATAGTGTGGTAAAAATGATCAATGTTGAGGTAGATGCAGGTAAATGGGTGGGTTGGGGTGTGGCCAAGCTGACTCCTTATGCACTAGGCAAGTAGATGTTACCTATATAGTTTAGGGGATGTAGGATCCCATAAAAAATTTAGGCCAAATGTAGTTATTAATTGGAAAGATAGTGATTAGGTGAGTGCTTAAAAAAGTGGGGTAAGTAGATTGCCTGAGTTGTGCACTAAATGTGACTAAGTGTGATAGTCTTGATTATAATGGCCAATATTGAGGTGGACATGGTTAATTAGGTCAGTTAGAGAAGGGTACTCTTAGAAAGGTCAAGTTCTGGTATGTTAAGTGGAGATGAGGTGATCTCATAAGAGGGTAACACCTAGGTGGGTGTTAGTGAAGAAAAAATGTGGGACCTTGATTGTAGATGATCATAGTTTTGAAGGGTCAAATATCGATGGTCAAGGGGAAACCTTAAAAGCCAAAATATACAAAGTGAAAGTGCAAATTTATTTTCACCTTTTAACATTTTTACCTCCATGTTTCTTACTTTGGTGTTTCTGTATTGAGGGTTGATTGAGTAGAGGAGTGGTGATTAGTTAAGTTGGTATTTTTTGAGCTAGTGTTTGTTGAGATGGAGGGTGGATGAGGGTATATCCAAGTGGAGGGACATGGGCTCTCACCATGTCAATAATCATGGAATAAAGTATGAGGTGTTCTAAAATTGATAGGATAGTGTAATTAGTTGTGTTTAAGGTTCATTTGTAGAGAATGTGGGATGATTTGTTTAGGGTTTAAAACTAGTTTTTTGCCCTAGTTTTTGTGTTTTATGTAATTAAGGAAAGATTTTAGTGAAATTGATAGTGTAAAGGTGTGTTGGGTTGGGAATGGACTATACATTGGTTGTGGGTAGGTTAGTGTGGTAGGAAACAATGATGGTAAGGTTTTTAGAGGTCTAAGGTTCAAAGGTCACACCATCGATGGTCACACATAGTGACCATCGATGGTTGGACCCAATCATCAATGGTAAAACCCAAGGGCCAAAAGGGGGCATAAGGACCATTGATAGTTCAAAGAACCATCAATAATTGAGGGTGTGATTATAAAATATAGATATAGGTTGGTATTTAACTTAGTGTTCATACTAAGATGATTGGTTTTACATGCTCGTGACCGGATTCAAATAAGGGACCAAGTTCCCATACTATTTATCATGGTTCAAGATGTGATGATTGCTAAAAAGTGGAGACATATGGAGGATATGGGCTTAGGTATGATGCATCACTATCATCATGTACCATGAGACCCAACTATGGTTATCGTACTCATTGAGAGATGGGATCTTGTGATAAACATCTTCTAGTTGCCTATCAGAGAGATCACCATCCTACTAAAGGATGTGACTAGGATCACTAGATTTCCTATCCAAGGAGATCCCATATACCACATAGAGAGTGATGAGTTAGATTACCACGTGGACCTCTTATATGGTGTAGATTGAGTTCATGCATAGTTCCATGTGGGTGGATTTAGGTATGGTCCATTGTATCAAAGGGCTCCTAGGGATAGGTGCTTAATGATGATGATGATGATGGGTTTGATGAGTTTTGTGCTTCTAGACTCCATGGGTGGCCAATTTCCATACTTCTTGATGTGTTAGTGGAGATGCTTCTGGGGAGGACCATTTTTGGGTGGGCACAAGTCTTGCTTATGTAGATTTATAGAGAGCTATGGGCCTTTAGAGTGCATAGGTGCTACAAGATTAGTGTTAAATTTGTTCTACATTATTGGGCTTTTGAGCACATTTTGGTATTGAGACCTTTAGGACTACTAGAGGATACTCATGCATTGACCAATTATGTTGTTGACTTCATGCGGTGGAGGAGAGTAGTGGCCTACATAGGATTAGGTGGTAGATCCAAGGATATTGAGTGGTTTTAAGATGTCTTAGAGGGTTTAGTGCTAGGGGATGTCATATGGTGATCATATGTTAGGTGGCCACCGTGGGTAGGATTTAGGTATCATACCATAGGGATACAGAGCTAGAGGTGGGTATATGAGAAGAGAGAGATGGAGATGGAGTTGATCCCATTCAACTAGGTATAGAGATAGTTTGGCTTGGTATAAGGTATTTCACCTAACACACTGAGGTACCAAAGAGAGGAGGCTGAGTTCTTGCTACCTAAGCCACAACCATAAGACATAGTGTGTGACTTCAAGGAGTTACTAGTGGGAGGCCAGGTCGATGATGTAGGTATTGCTAATGGTTACATAGCCTAGTATTAGGGTAGGTATGCCACAATGGATTTTTTATTGGGGGATGGTGGTCATCAAGCCATGGATGTTGATCCAGTGGTGACATAAGTGTAGGGTGATGCATAGGCAATAGCAACCCAAACATAGATAGCTACCTCATAGGGATAGGTGGCCACTTTGTAAGGCTAGATCATGACACTACAAGGGTAGGTGGGGGTAGTGATGGTAGAGAGGGACTAGGCATAGGCCTAATTCATAGATTTATAGGGGTAGGTGGCCACTTTTTAGGGTTAGATTGGCTCCTTACCAAGACAAATTGGGGTTAAAATGGTAGGTACAATAGCAAGAGGGCAACTAGATTCAGTGCCATGGGCATGATATCTAGTGATTATATAGGAGATTCAATATTATGAGGTGATAGTGGTTGATCAGTTACCCCATGCCATGAGATTTATAGAGTATAGAGCTAGTTTGGGTGGTGGGGCTGCACTAGCTACTCTAAGATAGTGGGTTACTACAATTGGGCAAATAGGGATTTAAGGGGGACCACCATCAAGTACATGTCCAAATGGGGCCAGTGGTAGTGGTGTAGGTGCTCTAAGTGATTTAGGGGCCTAATTGATAAATGATATATGATTTTTGATTCTGGCCTACATGATGATGATGTAAGATCTACATTTTGAGAGAGATACATGTATATTATTGTATACCCATGATGATATTTATTAATGATTATAGATTCATGATTTTAGATATATGATCCTAGTTTATTTGTTGATTTATTGATGGCTTTGATGGTTATGAGGATTATTGATGAATGTTTATATTGATTATGGTTATGCTCATGATGGTGTGGACTAACCTAGCTAGTCATGTGGTGAGATAACTTTTGTTCACTTATGATTATGATGATATTTGTGATGATGTCTATGCTAATGATTTAATGAGCATATGTTTCCTTATGTAGGTTTCAACATGTGGTGAAGATTGTTTATTGCTTTGTTATTTATAGATGTCATGATGTTTATATGATATTGATGGATATGCTAATGTCTTTTTGTTATTGTGGATGTGTTGATGCTATATTAATGTTTAGTGCCTTGTCACATCATATGGATTAATTATGGATGGTGACATGTTATGATTTCTTTGTTACAATGCATGGATTGATGTGATTGATTGATATGATTTTATGCTTAAAGCCCATATGATGTGTATGTTTATGGTTTATGGCTTTACTTATTTTATGATGTTTACATAGCGTAGATGTGTGTTCTTCGAGATAGTTCATGATGATGTTTGTTTGATTTATTCAATTTATGGATATGATAAGATATTTTGATTAGATGGATAAAATAGTAAATGGTATGTGCTATGATGTATTTTATTATTGTAAATGATACACTTTATAAGTTTATGTGATGTGATAATAGGTTAATTGGATGCTCATGGTCTATCCATATAGAGAGATAGATGATGTAGTTTATATGATGGATGATATTTATGTCATGGATGTGATGTTTATTTTACATGATGATATAGGTAAAATGTGAATACATGAAACAAGTGATTAAAAAACTAGATGTATAGGAGACTAAGTAGAATCATGAGGTGCACACCCATGAATAAGGAACATAATGCCTTTTTATTGGCAAGGACTAACATGAAACCCAAATTTGGATTTTAGATTATTGAAGATAAGCCTTTCAAGTGATTCACATTAGCATGCTTAATGTTGATAATGAGGCATCTTGATCAGGACGTGAATTAAGCTCATAGTCCCATGCATATGTGATATGTGGAGGGAGAATGGGTGAAACTAAAACTATTTTGTAAGACTAGTATGCCTTTTCTGTAGGCTTCCCAAAGAGGTAGTATAGACAAGTCTATGTTTATATACAAAGTGTAGATTAAGCGATGTGAGAAGTCTACTAAAGAGAGTTGATTATGGCTTTTTCTAAGATTATTGCTGATATGAGAGCTGATTGTGGTTTAAAAAATTTGGTTGCTTTCGCTTGAGGGTATTTTTCTATTTTTTTTTGCTTTAGGGTTGGGGAAGTTGATTGATGTGGGAAGCTTCCAAAAATTACTAGTGTTTGACAAATATTTTTCTTAGTCATCCTTCAAGGGAGTTTTCTAAGTTTATGTTTCAAATGCTTTTGATAGTTATCCTTCTAGGGAGCAATCCACCTTATGTTTTTGTAATTTCAAATGATTTCCAATAGCTGTCCTTCAAGGGAGTAGTCTGTGGATGCTAGGGGTGACCCATGATTTGTTTTTGACTTTTGCTACTACTCTTACCTTTGATTGATTTTTATTCACATATAATTATATATTTATGCTCAATGGATGATCTTTATGAAGGCAAAAATAAGCTAACCTAAAAGTTTAGTAGGTGAAAAGGGTATAGGTGATAACAACCATAAGAACCCCTTCTCAAAGAGAAGGGAAGTATTATGAGAATCATGCCTTAGGTAGAGCCGTGGTACCCAAAGTTCAAGATTAGGCTATGCTTACGAGTAATAATCACATGATTTAGTTTTAGTTAGCTGCCCCTAAAAGAGGAAAATGAAATATGGTATGCAAGGGATGACCTTAAGTTAGAAAAATGGTGATCTCAAACTTTCTTTTAACAATAAAAAGGATGTAGATGTGAAGCATTGAGAGGCTCAAGTTCTGGCTTTCCTTTGAGAGAGGATAATCGATAAGCTCCTGATTCATACTTATGGGTTATGATGTAGGGTCCAAGCCAATTGAAATAAAAATTTCCCCATTTTTTTCTTTATGTTGGCGACATTCTAATTTTCTTTAAGGATAAGATCTCCAATATTAAATTCTTACACTTTTAGGTGTTTGTTATAGGCTTGTTTAATTCACTCTTGATAAACACAAAGATGGGAAAGAGCAGTTAAACAATGTTCATCAAGTAGCTTGAGTTGGGCTAAACATTCTTGATGTTAATCATCTTTTGAAATGAGGTTGTACAAAGATATGCAAAGAGAAGGTATTTGAATTTCAAGAGGTAAGATGACCTTAGCTCTAAAGAAAAGAGAAAAAGGTGTAGCACTAGTGGGTGTTCAGATGCTAGTATGATATGCCCATAGGGAGAAGGGGATGTGCAAGTGCTAATCCCAACCTGAGGCATTGACCATTTTGGTAAGCATGTTGTTAAGGGTTTTGTTAGAGGCTTCAACTTGTCTATTTGCTTGTGGGTGATAAGGTGATAAAAACTAAGTTTAATACCAAATACATCAGAAAGGCCTTGAGCTTGTTTATTTTTGAAAGATTTTCCATTATTGGTGATGATCTTATAGGGAACACCAAAATGGTAGATGATATGATGGGTGATGAATTCGATAATCTTTTTAGCTTTTGTCAAGACAAGTGGAATAACCTCCACCCATTTGGTAAAATATTCAGTTGTGGTAATGATAGAATGATGTCATTCTGAAGAGTGGGAGTTGATTTCACCAATAAGGTCTAGACCCCATTATGAGAAGGGCCAAAAGTCTATATAAATATGAAGACTTTTGCTAGGTGTGTGATGTAAATCAACATGTTATTGACATTTGATGCACTTTTTCACATAATCACAACAATCTTGGTTAAGGGTAGGCCATTAATAGCCCAAGCAAAGGATACACTTGGCCATAATGAGGCCACTAAAGTGACCCCTATATATGCCATTGTGTGTCTCTTTGATGGCATGAGGGGCTTCTGAACCATGGAGGCAATAGAATAGGAGGCCATCTAAGCCTCATTTGTAGAGGATTTTGGCTAGATCAACTTCAATTCCTGAAAGGGAAATGATGAAGCCAAGAAGTTTACCTAACAAGACCCAAAAAACACATTTCTTGGGATTGAGGTGGATGTGATAATGGATAAGTCACTGAAAGATAATCTTGAGAATGACTAAATGGTCTTTATGAAGCTTGAACTTCCCAAGAAGGTCATCCACATAGTCTTTAATGATTGTATGGATAAGATCATGGAAAATATAGGTCATGACACATTGGTAGGTTATGCCAACATTATTAAGACTAAAGGGCATGACTTTGTAATAGAAAGTCCCTCATGGGGTGATAAAGGTAGTTTTTTTGCTAATCTTTAGGGGCAATCAAAATCTAATTATAACCTAAAAATCCATCCACGAGTGATAACATCTTGTGGCCTGCTGTAAGATCAACAAGTTGGTCAATGCTAGGTAGAGAAAAGTCATCTTTTGGGTAAGTGAGGTTGAGGTCATGAAAGTCCACATAGATACATAATCCCCTTATGGATTTAATGATAGGTGTGATGTTTGAAACCCATCAGGGATAATTAATGGGTTGAATAAGGTTGACAAAAAGGAGGTGTTGAAGCTCTTCTTTGACAAGGAGGGTTATGAAAGGGTGCATTTGATGAAGTTTCTAATTGATAGGTTTAGCATTATGATTGGTTATAATGTTATGGATGGTAATAGATGGGTCAATAATGGGCATATCAACATATGACCAGGTGAATGCAATATTATGGTCTTGGAGGAAAGTGGAGAAGTCCTATAGTTCCTCAAAGGTGAGAGTTTGGCTGAGTTTGATGATATGGGGGTTGTTCAAAGTGCTTATGTCAACATCCATGGTAGATTCATTCAACATGGTTTAGGTTTCTAGAGGTAAAGATTTGTGGATGGAGGAATCTGGTGCACCAAGGTGGGTGAGAATGACATTATCATCTTGACATTGAATAGTGTTAATGGTAGGAGAGTCTTCTCCCATGAGTTTAAGATGGGTCAAAGTGATGGATATGAATGACCATTCCTTTTGATAAGCTATGGATCTGAGGGTAATCATGTTGATGAAAAAAAAATTTGGGTGGGATGATGTCCTCATCCTCACCCATAGGTGGAGGGGGTGTTGATGAAGAAGGGGTTTCTTCTTCGACAATGGTAGGGGTAGTTTGTTTAGCCTTCTTATTATTGGGTAAAATGAATTTGAGGCCATGATTCTCATGAGGTTTTTGAGTCTCAATCAAGGTTAATGTGTGTGGGTTATGCTCAAATCATCCTAAACTAAATCCCTTCTAGGCACACCTATGAAGGTAAAACTTGGTGAAGTCAGGGTTGTCCAAATAAAAGAAGGTGGAGGTGAATGGTTGAGGTAGAGAGGGAGTGATGACAATGTTAAGTAGCTTGTTAATTCTGCTATAGATAAAGTGGGTTTGATATCTTAGAGGACCTAAGGGGGTAATAGATCTAATATTGGGGTCATAACCTAGTTGGTCATTGAGTTTCCCATATTATTGGGGAGTAATGAGGGAATCAAGGGTGAGGAGATGATATTCTCCAAGGGTAAGGTGTTAGAAGGTAGGTTCTATAGGATTAGTGATGGGTATCTGATCTATGGGTATAGATAAGCTGGTAGAGGCCTCAATGGAAGGGAAAGAAGTAATGGCTTTGACTTCTATGGGTGGAGGTTTGATGGTGGTTGTTTGCAATGCTTTGGATGGAGGTAGAAGAACACCATTAGGTTGGTAAGTCATATTACATGCTATAAAAGGGCTAGGGTCAGCTTGTATGGTAACAACTTGACCTTTGTGTTCAAACTTGATGCAATGGTGGAGGGTAGAAGGTACACATTCCATGACACAAATCCAAGGTCTCTCAAGTAAAAAATTGTACTAGAATTCACCTTTGACTACATAGAAGAGTTCAAGGAGAATGTGAGGTCCTAGCCAAATGTGGAGGATGATAGTTCCCAAGGTAGTGGTCATAGTGTCATTAAAGGACCAAAATATCACTAAATTTTTAGACATGACATTGTCTGATAGCTTAAGTTGCTCATAGGTATGGGAAGAGATAATATTGATATTGGCTCCCTTATCGATCATAACCTATTTGATGTGGGTTTGGTTAATGTGGGATGTAATAAAAAGAGGGGGATCTAGGTCTTCAGGGTGGATATAAGGTATCTCTAAGTCCTTAAAGGTAACAAGAGTGGAGAGTTGAAGAGCACCAATAAAGGCCTCTATGGGTTCGGAATCCCCCAATCTGATTTCAATGGCTTACATAACCTTGATCATGGCTTGACAATGATGGGGTGAGGTGGAAATGAGCTCATAGAGGCTCATTTTAGTAAGGGTCTAGTGGAGTTGTTTAAGGATGGCCCTCCTAATGGATTCAGAGGGGTTAATCCCTAATGTGCCTAAGATAGTAACTTTGGGCTTAGCTACAAGCATAGAGGTTTAGGTCTAGTTAGGTATAGGGTGAGTTGGTAGATATGTCCATGGAATGGACACTTTGGCCTTCCCTTTATCCTTTTATTGTGATTATGTGACCACATTAATGGTATGGATAGAGGGGGAAGGTGTGATGGGGGTTTGGGTATATTCTTTATCACTCTTAGGTGAGAGTGGGGGATTAAGAATATGTGGGTGGCTAGTTGTTGGGTGTAATGGTGGAGGAATGAATGGAAGGTCATCTACCAAAAGATCATCCTCATCATAGAGTTGGTGGATAATGGCTTGGAGAGCATTTTAATTCTTTGTCTCATGCCCAAGTATCCTATGATAGGAAAAAATTTGATGGTCATTGAACCAGGTTGGCTTCGAACCAAAAGGATCAAAAGGTCTGATGGGAGGTAATGTAAGGTAGGATGTCTATACTAACATTTGAAGAATGGTTGTATAGGATTCTACTAGAGGTAAGGAAGGTTTTAGGCTCATGGTTTTGGTTGGTAAGATGGGTGTGTGGGTAGTAATAAGTTCGGTGAGAGATGACTTGGGTAAAGTGGTTTGGGTGGATGGTTTTGGCCTAGGCACATTGGTAGTAGTGGTGGCAAAATTTGGTGGTCTTATTAGTTGTGATTTGAGAAAGAATGATGCATAATATAATAAATGTGCTAGCATAATCAATAGTAGTGGGTGACATATGTTGAAAGGGTTTTTTTTGAGTAAAGTGGAAGGATGGGGCCCTAGGATAGAGGGAAAGGTAGAGGGAGGTAGAGGCTTAGTGATGTGTTCTTTCAATGTTTTTGTCCTTTTGGTTGGTGTGGGTCAAGATATGGTTATAGGCTTGGGTAAATTTAAGTCTACTTTCAAAGATGGGTGAACCAAACTTTAAGTAGGGAAGGCACAAATATTTTTTAAAGTTTTGTTGGTGAGGTGGTGGATTTTTTGGTTGATTGAGAAGCTGAGGGGTTGTTGGAGGTTCAGATTGGTTTAAGAGGTAATGGAGAGATGATGGATTGGTTGGTTAGAGGTGTGCTTGATGGTTCAGGTTTGTTAATGGAGGGAAGCCCTAACTATTGCTAGAAAGTGACTCAATCCATGTCTAGTTTCAAGGTAACTTCCCATTTTTGTAATAATGTGGAAAAAGGTTTGTGTACTAGTCCTAATCCATGGGTAGTGGATGCAACATATAGACTTGTAGGTTGGGTGGGATGCTTGGTAGGCTAGTTAATCTCTTGAAGTGAGGGAAGCAAGTATGAGATAAATGGTTCATCCATAGTAGGCATGGGTAAGAATACTCCTCTTTAAGGGAAAATATCCATAGGAGTAGTAGTTTGTTAGGTAGTTGGTAGAGGTGGAAAATTAGGAATTTTGATTTGCCCAGATATACTAGTTGAGGAAGTATGTGATGATTCCAAAAATTCTATGAGGGTAGCTAGGGAAAAATTAACTTCTTTGGTTTTGCTATCCAAAGGAGGGTAAGGTGACTCCATGACCTTGGTAAGTGAAGTGGGGGAGGAATGGGTAGATTGGCTAATTAGGTCCTCATGGGTAGGTGTATTACAAACCATGTTGATCATGTGGGCATTATGAAAGCACTCGACCTATGTATCCTTGGCTTTGATAGGGGCATGGTTGGGAAAAGGGTTCTTGAGGATGTCAAGAGCTTGATTTTGAGGGGCATTAGGATTATCCAACATGAGTTCCCCTTTGTTAATAAGACTCTAAATAATATTCTTGAAAGTATTACATCAACTAAAATCATGCCCAATTACCTAATGAAAAGCATAGAGATCATTCTCATTATACCAAGTAGGTGTTGGTTGAGAAGAATCAAATTATTGGGGATGTTTGATAGGTGGAAGTTGTATAAGGTTAGATTTTAGTAGCTTCTCCAGAACTGAGGTATAAGATTCTCCAAGTGGAGTGAATTATTTTTAGTTGTTTTGGTTTGGGTTTCTTGCATTTGGATTGGAGGTAATGAGAGAATTTTTTTGGTTGAAATTGGGTGGAGGGGAAGTTTTAAGGATGCTGAAATTCATGGTTCCCCTAGTCTTGGTTTTGGTATTGGCTTGGTTGCCTAGTTTAGAGGAAGAGGTCTCATTGGTCTTGAAGGTAGAGTTCTTGTTTCATAACTTCAATTTACCCTCATATATGACACAATTTTTTAGCTTATGTGCCATGGTAAAATCCTCATCAAAGGCCCTAAATATTTGGACACATAGTGTAGAAGATATATTTATGGTGCAAGCTCGAGCAAAAAGTTCTATAAGTTTAGGTTGAGGCAAGGAAAATGAAATCTGATTAATCAAGCTTCTCCAATGGGTGATAAAATTATCAATGGACTCATCATCGAATTGTCTAATAGAATAGAGGTCCATGATAGATACCTTGGAAATATTAATGGAAAAGTGATCCAAGAAAATGTGTACTAGTTGGGTGAAGAAAAAGATGGAATGCTTGGTAAGGGCACTATACCAGTCAAGTGCTAGATCAGATAAAGACATAGGGAAAGTTCGAAGGAGAAGGGCATCATTGTAAGAAATCATGTAACATGCATGCATAAAAACCCTAAGGTGATGTTGAGGGTCCTCCTTGCTTTGAAATTTGGTAAATTTTAGAAGCTCCCATTAAGGAGGGTAAGGTCTAATAGGAACAAAAGGATGAATAGGTTCTTTACAAATCTGATCATAGGATAAGATGTTATGAGCTCTTGAAATGGATAACTCAAGGTTGGTCATTTTATCCATGAGCATTTTCATTAGGTCAATTTGAGGTAGTGAACCTAAAGGAATGTAAGGCTAATATTATGGTTGGGGTTGGGAAACATATTGGTAATTGCTTAGTGGTGGAGAGACTACCACATATTGGAATGTGGATGCTAGAGGTTGGGTAGGGTAGGTGGATGATGGTGATTGGGTAGTGGGTATATACCCTTGTGGGTTAGGGATGTATCCTAGGTTGGGTGCAATGGGTAATTGCTGAGAAGTCCCTATGGATTGGGTGTGGATGGTAGTTGGGTTGGTGACAAGAGGGGGGGTAGTGACCTTCATGCTAATGGGTGGTGAGGTAGAAGGGATAGGTACCCCTAATCTTGGTAAAGAGGGTGTTAACTGATGGGATGGGTTTGATAGAGGGGAGGTTGGAGATGTCAGTGGTGGGTGCCCCAACTAAAAGTGGGACATGATGGGTTAATGATTAGGTTTTCCCCAAGGTAGAGGAGTCATTAGTAGGGATGGAAGGTGTAAGGGTAACAATTGGTTGGATAGGTTGGTTATCAACCATAAAATCAAAGGGGTTAGTAGACAGAGATGCCTAGGTGGTCAAAGGTTGGGTGATGACCATGGCAATAGGGATACCCTCCATAAGGTGGGATGGCATGTGATAAGGAGGATCTTGAGGTGGAGTTGAAATAAGGATATAGTGAGAAGAGGTGTTAAGATATTACTAAAGGGCCATTGGATTGTTGTCTTAAAAGGTGTTAAAATCCATATCTCCTTAGGGAAATATCTAAGGAAAATTAGGGCTTCCAAATGGATGAGGTGAATCTTCTAACTCAGAGACGTACTCCATAGATGAAGAGGTAGAAGAGTTTGATTTACGTGACAGGTTTTATTCTACCAGGTCTCTTTGCTATTGATGAGTGAAAACCATACAAGGAAAGGGAAGAGAAAATAAGAACAATCTCACCACTCAAAAAAGAAGACAAGAAAATGATTAAGGTAATCAAGACACACACTATGAAATACATCAAGCTTATAGGTTAGTTTTAATCTCGCTTTTGCCTTATGCCTTAGTTTATGAGAATGTGTGACAGAAGTTGGCTTATAGATCAAGTACTATAAAAGTAATCTATGGTTGGTTTCAAGCTATTTAGGTGCTCAAAATAATTTGTATTGGAATCAATACATGGCTTAGTATTGGGGCCTATCCCCTCACTTCATAGTCCCACAGTGATAAGGGTTGCTTAGCCAATATATATTGATATCTAGAGTTTATACTCAACCAAAGAGTTGAGTTGGTTATTCTCTTGGTAATAACCTCCAAGTAGGATTGCTAAGAATGGGTAAGGTGACCATTAGGTGATGAAATCCCAGTCGAGCCTTATCTCAAATTATTTTGATGTTTGATTGATGAAAGTGGTTTGGCTAGTGTGTGCAACAAAAGTGGTGCTATGATAATATTACTGTGCTTTAATTCAAATTGAACTATTGTTAAAAGAAATCAATGGATGCCATTTATTTTAATCCCAAAATAAATTTTAGTTTCAATTATGAGCATAGATAGAGATAAGAACATACAAGTAAAGAAAACATGAGTAAAGACTCTATGTCCCACCAAGCATGACAGAATGTTTCACTCAGATTTTGCTATTATTTAGAAGAAGGTAGTAAAATTAGAAATGTGGGTTGTGATAAAAATACTAATAAAAGTGCATGAATTGGATCAAAATATTATGAAGAGCTCCTCTTTGGCTTGGGAGGAAGACCTGTAAATCAGAAAGCACTAAAGCAAATTTGTTGGTTAGACAAGTAGCTAGGTGGATTGCCTAGTTATGGATAGATCCTAGAAGCATGAGCTTCCTTAGGGGCTATCAATCCACCATTTTAAAACAATTAAGTTGATAAAATAGAATTAAAGTACTTGCATCAATAATCAAAAGGTACTAAAACTGATAACAAGAATTGCTTGATAAATAGATGTGCTAGAAATGATCTAATTAGTGATAAGCTGATTAGTGTTAGTGCTAACATGTTCAAAAAATCAAGTAAAATTTTATGGTTAGGTAGAAGCATAGAAAAGAGGGTCTTATTGGGTGTATGTGGTAAAAGGGAGCTTTCTAGTTTTAGGTATGACAATGATCCATCAGTCATCGAGGGCAACCATCAATGGTTAAGGGTAACCATTGATGGTTAGGTAACCATCAATGGTTGGGCTAACCATTCATAGTTGGGCTAACCATTGGTGGTTTCTTGTAGGTGAATGAAGGCTAATATTTTGGGTATGAATCTTGAGAGGTAGATGAGGTCTGTACTAATTTTAAAGTGGAAATATGACAAATAAATATGAAAAATAGATGATTATCTTATTGGGAAGGTGAATTAGATGGATAGCTCAGGTGGATTTCTTGATGTAGAAGTTGATCATAATTTTGAAAAAGTGACAGTGTTTGGAGTGGTGATGGCAATTTGGGCTTGTTGGATTTCTAAAGCACTTGATGATGATTAACCTATAAAAGAGATTCCAGTTACTAGAGCTCTTGATAATAATTATAGATGGATTTTCCCTTGTAGCTCTCTTCTTATATGCAAGGGCAAGATTCTAAAGTGAGAGTGTAACTAAGGATTCTAATTATAACTCATCCATGTAATGCCTCACAAAAGGATTTGGATGACTTATATTTAGAGAAGTTGAGTGATAGTTTGTATGGTGATTGGTATGTTAAGTTCCAATTAGTGGAACCTGACCATCGATGGTCGAGGATAAGAGGTCAAGATAGGTAAAAAGGGATAGTTCAAATTAGCTAGGTTAAACTGATAAAAAATGGCTTTGGGCATGGGTAAATGGTCTAGAGGGGGTCCAAGGGTTTGTGACATTTAGAATTGCATAAGTGAATTTACAGTGTTTACATATGCACTAAAAATAAAGATTTGCAGAATGATCTTTATGAATCACTTTTATCTATACACTTTTGATTTACAATCTATATGCTTTGATCTACTGGTGGGATGCAAGGGTGATCTTCTCTCTCCTTACTCACATAAGATTTAATAGGTAATAAAGGTTCCACTTGAAGCTTTCACTTAGAAAAGAAGTATTGGAGTGCTTGGGGCTCCTTTCTATTCTTCTCCCAATTATTTCCTTCTTTTAAAATCTCCCTACTCTCTCAATAAATTCTACTTTGATACTATTGAGAACTTTGGTGGGTGCTTGATTCAATAAGTAAATGGATATGCAAACTAATTCTACCCAAATGAACACACACTACATCATTTCAATAATTATATGATTTTGTCACTTAATAACATCATTTTACTATGGCATAATGCCATGTGATTTTAAAAATATATAAAATGCAATACTAGTGTCTTCCCCCATGTTCTAAGTGGAGGATATGTGTGTCACAACCAAATTATCACTCCACTATATATTTAAACTTTTTGAATAAATGGAAGGCTTCATCCTTGATATTCAATTAATATACCTACATTTTGCATAAGTAATCATCAACAAAGGGTTGAAAATATTTATATCCACTGAATCTTGGAGTGAAATGTATGGATAGATCATTGTACACTATATCTAATGGATAAGTCATATGATATGTAACTATTCCAAATGGAGATCTATGTTTTTTCTTGATAAAAAACTAGAGCATAAATCAGTAGTCTTCTTTAGTGAGGGAAGGCCTCTCACCATGTTGTGCCTACTAAGTGCAAGCAAGTGCCCTATACTAAGATGCCTATATGTCCTATGCCATATATTTTTTGAGTTTGCATTTTTACAACTAAATGTTAATTTTATTTATGGAAAACATCAATATATAACATTTTTACTACACTAAAATATTTTTCAACAATTTTTTAGATTCTAGACTTGTCTCAAATGAGACACATTTTTTTAAAATTTTACTGATTAAATTCAACCTTAAGGTTGTGATTGAGAAATTTACTTACAAACAAAATTTTTTTTATTATTACTTTATAATATGAAAGGTTCAAAGTGGTGAACCAATCCTTTCCTCTAATTACGTGTATTATGGAATTAGAATCTACGTACTAGACTGCATTTGGATGAGGGATCTCTTCATTTGTCTATGTAGTAAAGACATAATCCTTATTTGAAGGATCATTACGTTTAACAATGTTTTCATGATTATATTATGGGGAAGGATTATTATTCCAATTTTATGTGTATTATAGCTTCTTCTTATGTCCTTGTGGCAATTATTGTAGTGTTGGCTTCTTATTACTAGATGAGCTATGTGTGCAAGCATTATACTAGTAATCTTCTTATTCATGGCATCTATTTCCACATATTAGACATTTATTTTTGGATTGAGGTTTTTTACCATAATAATTCTATGAGTTGGCTACTTAGGAGATTGGTTTAAATAATTCATCAACCCTTTCTCCTTATGATAGATTTCCAATGCATGCTTATCCATCATGTTATAACATTATAGGCCTCACTCCAAACATTGGGTGAGTAGGTGTCAGATGACTCCCTTATACCCATGTATATGTGGAGAAGTTGAATAAGGATTAATTTCCATTTTATTATAAGTAATTAGCTTAATTCATTTAATAGCAGGAAGGTGAAACTTGTGACTTCCCATTCCCCTGCCTCTTCCCCAAAAGTTTTCCAAGTAATGACTCATTTTACAAACTCCTTACTATTAGTTACAAAACTTAAGGTAAATATGGCTCTCACTTACACTCAATAAAAATTTATCCTTCTGAGGCCATAAATTATGGCATGGGCTTCCAAAAATATCTTCTTAGACTCTTAAAATTTTTTTTAGGCATAACTTTTAGTCAAATAGCTTTAATTTCACCTCCAAATATCTCAAACTCAGTTCTTACATCACTCTAAGAGTGGCTTTCTTAGTCTATTTTATTTTTTTCTAGTTTAAAACTCATGTTGACTCTTATTTAACCATATTAAGTTATTATTTGATTTTATAAATATATAAGGCATGAATAAAGTGGGTGTGAATAGTCTCAATAAGCCAAAATTGCCAATTTCCTAATCTAGTAACCATATTAAAAGTATAAATATAATTAAGGTGTCAACTTAGGACATTACACATATAATATATGTTAAACCCATGTTAAACATAGTCCAATTCCCCTTATCTATCCTCCTATAATCTTGTACATCATTTTTCACATAAAAAATGCTCTACCCTAGGATAGTTGAAGCAATTGAATAGAAACAATCTCAAGTAACATATACAATCAAATAATACATATACAAGAACATTTCATGAACCAAAAAATATCAATAAATCATATGAATTAATACCATCATGTCAAAATTTTTAAGCATCTATATACTCAAAAATATGGTATAAATGTGTTAGTTTAACTAACAGAGTAAAAAAATACATACAAGTAATACTAACATAACCAACTAGCTCTACTAGGGACATCATCTAAAATGTGAATATAAATAGTACTACTATAATCAAAATAATCCTATTTGGAACATCATACATATAAAATCAACTATTTAAATGTCATACCATCTAAATAGACACCCTATGCCTCAAATAATAAATGCATCATGTTGTGATAGGAGTAATTACATTATAGTGGAAGGTACAATATAAAGCTTCATGAAAATTGGACCTTAGATCCCCATAACCTTAAATAAACTTCATCCTATAATTTAGTAAATAAGGGGGGAGATATAATTCAAATTAAGGTAATGTAAACTCCCAATAAAATTTGCTAACTCAATCTAGTTATCTCACTAGATGATGGTCATTAAAGTTTATAGGTCTCAAAGGTGCTATAAATAATGCATAAAAGAATCTCCAAGGATGGAGAAGGATCAAATCTACCAAAAGGTTAGTCACATGCCACATCATAATATAAATTTAATTGAATTTAATGGCTTAGCTCCAAGTTAATGAGCATATGTGAAGCAATAACACTATGTGCAAGTTGATTACCACTCAATGGTAAGGGCATAAAACACATGTTATCGACGTATAAGGGATATCTTATTAAGATTCACCACAAGTAGTAAAATATAATAGTTCATGATTTAATGCTCATATGAAGTATGAGCTTAGATTTTAAGGTTCAAGGAGTAGGCATATATAACTAATGCATGTATAAGGGAAATTCCTCACATCCTAATCAAAACACCAAAATCTTCCAAATAGTGGAATAATCACTAGGACTCACAAAGTCCCAATCAAAAAAATGATTAGCAAAACCTCTTATATATGTACAAATAAGTAATGTATTCCATTATTTGGTTTACCTGCTTGGTAGAATTATTTGTCTCTAAGTGAAAAGAACTGGTAAAATTGAGCTGAGTTCTCAATACTTTCTAAAAGGTAGTCTCCAAAATTAATTTGAATAATGGATCTCTAACTGAGATAATAGAGAAACGCTATGTAAACACACAAAGTCAACTAGGTAGACTCACACTAATGATGTGGCATCAAAGTGGTCTTTATTGCTAAAGAGTGGCCACATGGGTTAAATAGTTTGTAATTACCATGATCACATTATGGGATAGGGATACTTTGGTAGGTATATTAATAATTCCTTAGTAATGGTATTCCATAACTAATTTACAAACCCATTTTAAAAAAACATTCATATAGGATGTGGGGCCCTACCTTGGCATTTGGCATTAAAGGCAATGGGCCACAATTTATGTATTGTCACTCATGGATTGACCTTATCAACAAGGTTGTCTAAAATTATGTGCATCAACAAGAACCTTCCAAGGTGTGTAAAAAAAAAGGGTTAAATAATCCTTTGACAATAATAAGTTATGAAAGACACCTATAAAAGGCTAAAATAAATAGGGGTTTTCATTTTACCACAAGGAAGGCTCCTTTATATCTCCACTAATCCAGCTATAATCTAGCTTTGATAGACATGTAACAAGGTTCAATGTCAACTCCTTAAAATAAAATAAGTTCATCAATATCTTATAAAATTTTGTGAAGATTGGAAGTTCACTCTTCTTTGTTGAATCTACTTTAACTATAGTTTTTTCCCCTTTTCCACCACTGGAATATGGTTCTTTATTCTAGGTATCACTGTCCCTATTTTTAAAACTCTATTATCCAATCTAGGGAATGTTGAAACCATCTTGTTAAGGATAAAAGAGGTAAGGGATCTGTATATAGGAGTACCTAGATCTAAACTATAGAAATTGATTTATTTATAATCATATAAAATATAAATCCACTCAAGGAAATCAATTCCACTACTAGATATCAATAAGAGTAAGCACACTCTTCTACAAGACCTGTTAGGGTTTATTTTGGCAAGAACCTCTCTTTTAAGCCAAATGTAAGGTTGGTATATCAATCCATAAATAATTAAGCCCAACATGTTAGAAACTACTAACATCACTAGAGGGCACTCCCCTGAGACAAAGGGGTGTTGGCCATGCCAAGGTGGCATAAGTACTCAAGGGGTTTACTAAGATCCCTTACATTGATATTCACATCTCACTGATACTAAATGTCCATCAGATGGATTCAAACTTGATTAGGTGAGAAATAACTTATATAAACACAAATATTTCGACACATGAAGTCCATGATCATAACTACTTGGTGTCAAATGCCACATAAGGTCTAGGTCTACATGTTCCTTTCCAACCATCACCGATGGCTAATTACAATGGAAACTCTGATGTCAGAGGATCCGTGTTCACAAGAAATCTTGTATAAACCAAAATTATAAATAGTGATTGAGTA
Source organism: Torreya grandis (assembly GCA_037957365.1). NCBI lineage: Eukaryota > Viridiplantae > Streptophyta > Pinopsida > Cupressales > Taxaceae > Torreya > Torreya grandis. Next base: position 817,571 of record JARHVA010004808.1, on the reverse strand, counting down.
ACAATAAACAATGTTGTAGGTATTTGGTGTTAGATCATGGCGGTGATATAGAAATACTTGAGGGGTTATATAGTGTATCTAAAACCATTAGAGAATTGATGTAAGTGTAGTCAATCAATTCTGGTCATGAATACTTAATAATATTAGTTTTGGCCCAATTTTGTTTTAATTAACTTAAACACTTAATTTAGACCTATTTCACCACCTCATTCTATCCTAAGTACTTGTATAGACCTATCCATTTCTAAATTATTGTCTTATGTTTAGAATTTTGTTCTTAATTGCTAAAATCCCCCATACGCATATGTATAACCATCCCATATCCTTGATTTTAAATGTTACCCTTTAGGACAAAATTAACTAGAAAGGGACAATAATTGTAATCAGTTGGGACCCTTATGGGTCGATTATGTCCTTTACTTAGTAACGACCATTTTTTAAATTAGACCCTCCCTTATAATTTAGTCCATATTTTTAGGATAGTTATCATGAGGATTTCCCCTGTTGGATTGTTATAAAGGCACATCTAAGTCACCTATTCTATCATTTGATAAATTTTAATATTAAACCATACTTACACTAAGCAAAGCTTCCACATTCTTTCCAAATATGATTTTATTCATTTGAAGTATATTTTATCCAAGTCAAGAGCCTATTTTATACATGTAAAATCAAAGCATTATCAAGTATTCAAGACATATATAGATGATACATGTAAAAAAATGAGCACAATCACATAAAACATTCTAAATGAGAGAAATATATGGGCTTGATTTCCCTCTTCAAAGTATTGGATATGTAGGCAACTATCAATCATCATGAAAGGTGATTGGGGTCAACTTAGTCCATTACACCTCCTTTATCTTCCCATATTTTGAAGTTTTACAATCCCTATTAGGGTTTCAACTTAAAAGTTCATTTTCATGTCATATGCATAGATCTACAGGCTAAATTTCCACACACAGGCATATTTCAAGTGGATGTAGGTGACTGCCTAATTTTCCTAATTTTATATAGAGGACAAGATCAAATCATATATGATAATAGTGGTAGTTGATCATGTCCCCTTATAGTTAGTTTTTACCCTAAACAATTATAGACACAATTCCTATTGTACATGTAGGATCAGTCTGAGTTGATCATCTCTAGCTATCTTTTAGTCACACATATTTAACATACATGTAGAAAAAACAACTAATTTCTCTTTTATTATTCATAGTTAATTTATTTTATTTCATTCATGCTTCATGCATTTCAGTACTTTACTTTCATCATGTTAGTTACAAGTCATTTTAAAACATTTTATATATTTCTATTCATTTTATCGTAATGATAGTTAATGACCAAGTTACTTCAAAATTATGATAAAACATATTGGTGAACCCACACATTTTATTTAACATTACTTCAAAAAAATTGTCTTAAGGTTTAGATAAATTATTGAGCATCTGACACTAAAATAACTTTTTTCAACCTTGGATCTAATACCTTACACTCAAAGAATTTAATTTTGGCCTCAAATTTCATATTTGACACTAAAATCACTTTGTTTTGACCTTTAATACGATATCTAGCACTAAAGCACTTTATTTTGACCATAGATTTTAGAGGAATTTACTAATCTTCATACACAAAAGTTTCCTTCTTATTTTGTTAGCATTCCATTTTCAATTATTATTTACAATATCTTTTTCATGTTATTTTTCTATGCCATCTAAAATACCTACCTCCTTATTTCTCTAAGGCATAGTGCTAGGTAATTGGGCCCCATATTGAGCATATTTAAATACTTTTAGTGATTGTTAAAATGGACTCCTTTAATTTAAATAATGGCTCCTCTTATTTTGATGAATAAATTATTTATGAAAATTTTCAAGAAGATAATCATAATGAATAAGCTAATCAAGATGATTAATCCACAAGATAATCATGAAGACTCAGATACGATCCATCCTGATGAACTCAATAGAGTAGATCATCCACAAGTCCAACATTTATCTAGATTCTAAGGACTTTATCAAATTCCATATGATTTACCCAAAGTAATTAAAGTCTTGTTATCTTTTAAAAGTGCACAAAAAGTTAAAAGTTTTAATTTTAATGCACAAAAAGAAACACTCTTTTAATTATAAACCCTACCAAAGTTGTTGTTACCTTTACTATTGATATTGTTATTACCCCTACACCTTTGGGTATGGGGGCAAGAAAATTCTTTCAATAGATATATATTCCCATGCCCAACCATATGACTCATACTTAACCTTTGATATCTATACTTGCTCCATCACCTACATTGCCTACTACACAATCATTGTGAAAACTATTTTAGTTTTTCATACTAAGCTTTTGCAGTTAAATAAAGGTATACCAAAAGATATCCAATCAATGGAATAAGCCTTACTTCATAATCTACTAACCCCTGAGATTGCATCATATCATCTACCTCTATAATTTGTAACTCCTAAACTTAAAATATATGAAGTTAAAGGAGATATGAAACAAAAAATATTTTCATGCATTATGTTTGGATTATGGTTTAAATGACAACTTGCTAACCAAATTATCTCCAAAAATACTAAAACATTACACCTTGCATTAGTTTTATGCTTTATATATTAAATTAGTCAAAGCATTCAATCCATTAACATATTAATTTCTCAAGAATTTTACTATCGACATTGATGAAAATATTTATTATTCATAAATTACTAAACTTATGCAAGGAACTACTGAGCCTATCAATAATTATGTACTTCATTATAAAACCATGCTTTCCAAAATGACTAACACCTTGGGAGATTTTTAATTACAATATATATATTTTTTGATTGAAAAGTGCCTATATATTAATCAAATAAGATATGATACAATTCTAATCATACAAAAAAAGTGGGTGCAAAAGTCACACCCCATGAACATAAGCACATGAAGGGCAAAAACACCTTAGGAAAAGTCTAAAAAGTGGTAAAAATTGACCACACCTAAAAAATGAACATCACATCAATAGATAGACAACAAAGCAGAGAGATCAAAGAACATATAACAATAAAGATAAAAATTAAACAACCATAACAAACATGGAGGTTAGGGGAGGCAGTGGAGATATTGGGTCCTAAGGCTTACCATCCCATCGTCCCAAGGTAGTGTTGAAAAAATTTGAATTTTAGTCAAATTGGGTCAAAATCTGCATTTATAAACTTTTTAGAAGGTTTCCATATGTTTTATGGGGTCTCATGTTGTTCTGTATATCTCACTTATCCTTATTCTAGCCTTGGTTTAAGCCTACCTTCCTTGTGTTTGTCTAGTCAACCAAAGTCAAATTTGTTAAAACATGGTCAAAGTTACAAATTGTGTTTAATGTATCCTATATGGTATTTGAGATGTTTTAAGATGTTCACAAGTCATTAATTTACATTTTACTATGTCTTATATGCAAAAGTGGCCTTTTGGTCATATTTCTAGCTCAATTAATGACTTGTACAGATTTTTTAAAGAGAAAATTTATTTCCAAGCTTGATCCTAACATGAAATAGGTCAAGAGATGTTAGTAATAATTCAGAGGTAGTTAGGGATCAGTTTCATACAAGAAAATAGTGAGTTTCCTCGATTTTAGGCCCTTATTAGCACTTATATGGACTTGGTGAGCTCACCTTCAGCTAGAAATGTGAGTTATGTGCCTCTTTACCTCCATAAAGTATTTAACATGCTTGGTTTTTAGAAGAAAGGCCAAAATTTTAGCTAAAAATCCTATTTCTTCCTTCTTGTCCTTGCAAGTGAAGAAAGGCCAATTTCAAATGCTTGGTGTGGGCCGTACAATTGGATTTGAGAGGAATGATCTTTGGGGTTGAAATTAATCTAAGTATAATTCAAATACATGGTAGGAAGTTTTTATTCCATGGGTTCTCCTTTATGAACCATCAATTAGACTCCAGACAACTTTTTATGCACTCACATCCATGAGGGGTCTCCTTTTGAGCCAGTTTTAGAATTCTTTGTTTTGGTTTGATGGTGCTGATGGATTCGTATGTCTCTCAAGTCCTTTACATATGTTTCCTCACTAAATTATTGGTTTTAGAGTCTCATGAGCTTAATAAGTCTCTTCTAGGCTTGTCCTTGCTTGTAAACAGTTCTTTTGCATCCACAACTATCTCAGGGGCCATGAGAGAGGTTTTCCACATTGAGATGAAAGCATGAATGTTGTTTCATATTTTTTGAGTCATGAAAGTTCAATTTATGATCAAAATGAGAACTATGATGCAAGGAAACATGCATATCCTTGCTTAATTCCATCACAATAGCCTTCACAATTATATGCACACCTATAGGTGGCCTGAGTAGATGATTTAGGGGTCTTGTGGAGAATTTAAAACATTTCAGGACCCGCATTTTATCTTGACATGACGTAGACCTTGGCAGACTTTGTATGTAAGTATATAAGGTAGTTAACCAAGCAAGAAACCTTCAAGGCACAAAGTGACTAAGATTTAGGCCTTTGAGCTCTATTTTGTCAAAATAGAGCTCCTAGCTCTTTTAGCTTGATTTTGTAGCAATTCCATATTGAATTTTGGTCACTCCTACATTTTCTTTGTATCTCTTAGTATGGACAACAATTTTGACAAGTTTTAGAGGAAGTTGATAAGTGGAGGGGGATCATTTAAAGTCACTAAGTTGCCAACAAATGCACTAAACTCATTCAGTGACATCTACAGGAATGTGATCCAAAAGACCTTTTCACCTAATTTTTCAATTTAAAACTAGGATTTCATGATTGGATAGTTATGATGGTAGATTAATATCATTTTAAATCTAAAATAATCATCAAAATAGAGAACATCATTTTTTTAACCTCCCATGTTAGCCCTTTATCTGTAAATTGTGTAAATGACCACCTATAATAGAATGTTTGATAGTGAACTAACTTTGATGTTTGACAGTGTTTGAGGTGTCCAAGGTGCAAGTGAAAATGAAGTATGATTTTTATGCTTACAAAATATTTTTAAAGAGGTCAATAAAAATCATGATAGGAAGGAGGAGCCCCTGTATTCACCTACAAGACCCTAAAGAAGATATCACATAGTTAATTATGACTGTCTCAGACAGTAACTTGAAGACTTGGTGAAATTTGGTGTCTAGGGTGATTTTGAGGAATCCTATATCTAATAAAACTCCTTTATAACAAGAGGTATTCATGAGGAACCTTGACACATCAAACATAAAGCATAATTTAGTGCAAACTAACACTTACAATAGGTTTCCAAAGGGAGCTATCTCAGTCTCAAATAGTGGCATAAGAAAGTCATGCAAGTTAGTAATTTAGAGGCTCATAAAGAAGGGTTTCATAATATAGACATAATATGCAGTAAATATAAACTCAAATGGATCTCATTATACCTAAAATTAGTACTTATAAGGAAGATAGCTACCTACAACAGAGTTTAGTACAAACAAGGTATGCAAGAGGCAAACTAGTTTGTGTTTTGATAATGTTTTGGAAGAAATAGGGTGAATAGAGTCATGTCATGATGTGAAAAAATTATAAAAATATTATAGAATATTATAAAGGTCTAACACATTCTCATTAACCTATAATCAAGGTCTCCAAGGATCCAAACACAATCAACACTCATGCCTACAAACAATCTATTCCCATAAAAGTCTACCTAGGAAATGGGGAAGGTTGGAGATATTAAAATTGGATTAAATGGGAAAAAATTGGTAGAGAACATCCTAGGGACCTGAATAACCCTCTCTAATTTTTAAATTTATAATACTAATAGGGGAAGTGACCCCTATTTTGTCTCAAATAGGGGCCACTTTTCCCCTTGTAACAGACCCTATTTTCTTGTTAAAGGAGGTAGAAACATGTACCAAAAGTCAAGGAGAGATTCATGAAAGTTTGAGAAGTTGGAAAAAATATATTAAAACATGATAAAACTTTATATGGGGTTGTAATTTAGACAGGGTGGCCTATACAAGAAGGTTTACATGCAGACCTGGTTAGGCAAGGTATAAGTCTAGTCTCAAATGAAAGACCACTTCAAATTTCAACCTTTGCCAAACATTAAAATGACTTGGATCATATTAATAGAGGTATATATGATGTGTTTAAGATATTACAGAATCATAAAGTGTCATCAACAATATTTTAACTTCAAAGTTGCATGTAAGGCCTAGTAGGACTAATGTGAGGCCTAATACTCAAAACTGGTCCTATCACTTTTTGGACTAAATGAGCATTGATATCATGTGAGACATGTTTTTTGAAGTGTATAAGAGGTTTATAGACTCTAAATTTTTAGGATAACTCTCCAAAAAGCCATTTTTTGGCTTAAAAACACATAAACCCTTACAGAATGTAGGAAAGGAGTTCGAATGGCCACCTTTAGATGCTTGTATCTTCTTTGAAGCTTTGCATGGTGGCTCAAGTTATTCAAGGAGGATGAAGAGGGTCATAAATAATCCTTCAGTGTCATTTTTTTATATTTATAATGTTCCATGGCTATGAACAAATGTTAAAAGTCTAGGTGAATCCAAAACCCTTGTAAACCCTCTCTAAGGGCCTGCTTGGGAAGATGAGATAAATGAAGCATCCAAATGAATTGTAAAGGCCATAAATTTTTTAGAAATTGTAGAAGACTCTCTTATGATCCCTCCAATTCTAATTTGTTGTACATACCTATACATATGGGGTCAGAATAGGGATTTATTTGACATTTTTTTGTGTTTTACAAGTGTGAGAAGTTTTCAAAAGGTGAAATCACTTTTGGGAGATAGTTTGATACTTTTTACAAGTCTCCATGGACATTAGATGAATTATATAGACCCCTAAGTCAATATTATACCTCTCTCATTTCTGCCAGTCTAGTGGGTAGATAGTGATCACTTGCGAAAAAGGGTGAAACTCCATTTGGGAAGCCTTTTAAGGCTTATTTGATGAACATAATGAATTGGAAACTGTTTAAAAGTGTCATACCTCATTTTTATTGGATGATATTGTGGAATTTGAAAGGTTTTGGGTGCCAAGTGTGAGAGGTGCATGAGAAAGAGCTTTTTGTAACTATTTGAGATGATTGTGTATGGCTAGAAGAATAAGAATGATCAGGGACTAATCCAATGCATGTGAGGTGTTGTTATTAACTCCTCCCATTTATATATATCAGTATACCTGACCATATGTAATGGTGAGGTAGTTTTTTAAAAGGAAAATCATGAAGGCAGTTTCATGTGTAAACACAAGAGCATCTATGCCACATGTGGAGGTGTTGAACAACTTTAAGTGAAATTTGTCCTTGATTTTCTTTAAGATATATCTCATAAATGATTAAATGATTATCATAAATCCTTATACTTGATTTAAAAGTGTCTTAGTGACTCTTGAGCTTCCCTTTCTCTCTCTCATCTCATAATTGCTACAAATTCTACCCTTTTAGGCTATTGTACAGATCTCTCCACTTGGGTATGGTGAATTCCTAACAAATTTTTGCCTTTATATAATAAATATATTTATTTTTACCTCATTAAATATTTAATTAAGTGCATATAATGGTTTTTGGTCTTATGCAAGTATATTTTGGCTTACCTTTATATGTTACTCTTCCTAATGCCATGTGTGTTTTGAAATCTCTCTTTTGCAAGTTAGCAAGAAGTGTCTAATTGGATTGTAAGTATAGTGAGTTAGTGTTTCTTAGAATGCCTATTGTCTAAGTCCTCTTATCCTAGGCTTTCTTCAAGACCCCATGCTTGAAACATTGATGCGAGAGAGAAGATTACCGTTGGATGAAGTATATGTGCATACTTCTTTGTTTCCAAGTGCATGTTAAATGGTGTGAGTAGATAACTTATTTGGTGTATCACCTCCCATAGGTTATATTTAATTTAAGCTATTATGATCCATTTTCATTTCCCTAAGAATTAGTAGTAGGATTGATCAAAGTGCTACATCAAGGGGAACTAGCCCCAAATCTAGAGATCCACCTCAAATTTAGGTCATCCATAGACTTGAGGTGGTTCTATTATGCCAATTAAATAAGGAGAGACTTGTAATCTCCTAAATGGTTTCAAGTTCAAGTGACAATAGGCAAGAGGATCCACATTCATATGTAAGGGCTCCTAATCAATGTTTTGTTGAGCCTCTAATGTCTCATCTCGATTTATTTCAAGTGAGATTACCAAAGACACACATGGAAATTTGCCTTTAGGGGGAGGAATCTAGTCCATGATTTCACCATCATGAGATGGGGGAGGATATCCCTAGCCCTTTCCATCACCTCTAGATTTGGAAGATCCACTCAGACCACCATGATGAGGATAAGACCAGTGAGGTGGTGACCGATGAAGAGAATGACTCATGTGTCTAGTTTTAGAATGCTGCCAATGTGGCCCATGCCCTCATATTTATGGAGGTGTAAGACATCATGGGAACTCAAGAGGTTTAATTCTAATCATGCATAGGACATTTACATAATGGTCAAGTAATCATTGGAGGTGGTTGAGTTCTATGTGGACCTTGTCTATTTGACTTTGGAATATGAAGAGTAACATTAGATAGAACAATAATTTTATTAGTAATAGAAAAACCACATTATAAATACTCATGATTAAAATAATCATAATTTATGTCTTTCTATATTTGAAATAAAATACCAGTGTAAAAGATTTGCTAAAATCTATTGTATTTTGTAGGCAAAAAAGCTAAGTGCCCCAAGAGAGCAATCTTCCATGTGAAGAATTCAAGTTTAAAGGGATGAAAAAGGGAATGAATCTAGTGCCACAAATATTTTACATGGGATCAAAACCAAAAAATGTGTTTAATAATATCTAGTTGCTTACAAGCTAGGTAAATGGGGTTAGACATGCGCAGATGCTTGAGTCGATTACTCATAAGCAGGCCCTGATAAAGGACACACCATAAGAAATGAGATTTTTTGGGCTCAATAATAGCATACCACACAGTTTTAAAGCATTAGACCCAAATCCCATGTATGGAAGGGAGATTCCATCTAAAGTTGAGCATTTCATCTAGAATATACTGAGAGGCTAGTAAATTTTACCCCAATTAAGGAGAATACTGAGTGAATAGGGTAGCTTTAATCCAATGCCAATCCTTTCACCAAGGAACAAGAGAGTTAACCCTTATTTTATGTAAATACTCATCATGTATAGAACCTTGAATTTTTGTAATAGCCTCTACATCTGAATTATTTAAATGAAATATATTCTAAAGTTATTTCCAAGTGAACTAGGCCATATTATCGTTGCAAAAGAGATCACTAATAACCTTCACACCTTTCCTAAAAAGCCTTAACCCTTTAACCCAAGGGACTAAGGCAATGGAACATTGTGAAAATTTAAGCAAGGTGACTACCAAAGAGATTGGGAGATAATAGAGATTCCATTCCTAAAACCCTCACCTACCAAGTTAAGGTGAGGCTTAAGCTATTCCAAGCTCTCCATAGGCTTTGAATTGTAAAGGTACCCTTGATTTTAATAGGCACTAGGGTTATGAGTAGAGAGTGAAGTCCTAGGCCTTGCCAAGCCTTTCTACCACATGGGAGTCCTTGAGAGATACAATGGCATATAATAATCTTCCAAGCTTCATCCCCAATAAGACCTCTAATAATCCATTTGACACCAAGGCTAAGGCCTTGAAATTTAATATCTAGGAGACCCAATCCTCCAAATTCCTTAGGATGATAACATATGGTCTAATCAACTCTATGGAAGCTCTTATGACCCTCATAGTTATCCCATAGAAAATCTCATATAAGTTTTTTTGATTTGCTATAAGTGGCATTAAGAAAGGCCCAACAAGATGATTAATACACATGAGTAGATACCAAGACTTAGAGTACATTTTAAATTTAGTAGCAAGAAATAGAGGCTTGGTGATCTAAAAAGATTTTTTTTTTAAGTCTCTACACTGCATAAGACTATAGCTTAGAGGGAGAGGCCTAAAAAGCAAAAGGGATGCCAATAAAATTAAACTACATGCCTAGAAGAAGCCACTACCATTGATATCCCTCTACCTAAGAAGGTTTGGGGCCTAGAGATTGATGGTAACACTGAGTCTTCCTCCATTAAATAGATGAGCCTGAAGCTAAAAAAAATATATGGAGAAATTCCATGGTATTCCTAATAGACTCATATTCCTCTTGAAGAGTGAGAAAGGAATCATTTGCTAAGTAGGCATTTAAAAGTTATCTATCAAACTGAGGGAGGGATATGCCTTTTACCAAACCTCTGGTAGTATAATTAACTAGGAGGTAGCTAAATCCTTCTACTACTATCACATATAAAGAAGGGGATAAAAAGCATCCTTGTCAAATAGAATGATGAAGTTCAAACTGAGAAGATTCGGTGCCATTGATAATGATACAAGTCCTAACATCCTGAAAGAGCATGTTAATAGTCTAAATAAATTTGGGATCAAAACCAAGGGCCTGTAACATGGATAGAATGTAGGGCCACTCAATATGATCATAGGATTTCTTAAAATCAATCTTGACAATCAAATCCTTTTTTTAGAAAATTAAGCCCATTCCATACATTCCCAAATAGAAATGACATTGTCCAAAATGAATCTATTTTGAATGAAATCAATTTGTTCACTCCTAAAAATTAAAGGGAGAATGTGCTTGACATTGAGGGCTAAAGCCTTAGAAATAATCTTATAGGAGACATTGAGTAAAGTAATAGGCCTCCATTCGGTGATAATTTTAGGATCACCAGCCTTGGGAATAAACTTGATGTTACCCTAGTTTGTAAGGGATCCCAAAGATTTGGTTAGAATAGCTTTAGAATAAACTTGATGAAGATTAGGACCAATAGTATCTCAAAGGGTTTGGTAGAACTCACATAAGAAACCATAATTTCCTATATCTTTGTCAATTTCCATATGCTTAATATCCTTATAGAGGTCATTGAGAGATAAGGGCCTATAATAGGATACTCTTTGAGAATTGGAAACTTTATAGGGCACTGCCTAGAGGAATTTTTGGAGAGCCACCTCCTATTCTAGAGAAGAAGCTTATGCTGAGAAAATTTGATGGTAATGATGAACAAAATCTTGTAGAATGTCAAAAAGTTTGGTAAGCTGATTGTTTCCTTCCTTGACAACTTTAATTCTATTAGAAACTCTCCTAGAGGGGAAAAGGGTAAAATGGTCCTTAGAGACTTTGTTTATAATTTCAAACTAGTAAATACAAGATGAGGATCCTATAGCCTTTTGAGTCTCCTCAATTTGGATCTTATGTCTTCAATGTGCCACTTGATTTTGGAGGTGAACATTGAAAAGTGATTGTTCTAACTCTTGTGAAACCTAAATATATTCATAGTTTATATCATTATGTAGACATCATTTAAAAGAGGTTGCTTATTTTCTATAGATTTTAAGAAAGGTGAAATTAAAAGGAAGAACATCTGATCACCACTAAATCAAGCTAATATCTCCCTCTAGTCGAGGAACTAGGTTCCAAATTCAGACAATATGCTCCACTATTCTTTCATGCTTAAGGTGAGTAGTATTGAGATAAAATTGAGTGGAGGTAGGCTTAAATTGAGGCATGGTCCACTCAATATTAAAGTGAATAGGGTGATGATATGATAAAAAAGTATTGGGGATGACCTATATAGAATGTCATGTACTGGGGCAAAAAAAAAGACCTTGCTTATCCAACAAGGCTTAATCAAGCCACTGAAGCACCCTATCTTCTCCCTATTAAAAGTTGGACTAGGTAAACCAGGGGGATTTTGAATTTTTTCTCCTATGATGATTAGGATAAAACACCTTGAGTTTGTTATGCATATAAAACCAAGCTTCATGCCCACCAGTTCACGACTACATTAAAAGACATATTTCTTTATCCTCACCCAATTTCACCATGTTGAAATCACCATAGAGGATCCAATGCACATCTATAAGTGAGTCAACCAACCACCTCCATAGGGTAACCTATTCCACAACATCATTAGAGGCATACAATTTAAACAACATAATGATGCAATTATTAAAGTCAAAAAGGGTCTACACCACTCAGTGGGTGGGGTATGAGCCACATGAAATAATATTTTGAGTAAGATCTAGAGAAAAAAAAGTGATAACCCCACGACACCTAGATTCATGCCCAGTAATCTGACATATGGATCTAGGATAAATTATTCATGTTTCATTCTATAGTAAGAAACCAAAAATCTTGACCTCTTATAAACAAAGAAAATTTTCATGCTACCAAAAAGATGACAATTATTCCTAATCACATACTTACATGACATATCAGTAAGTCCTCAAACATTCCAAGAGTAAATAATCATTGGGAATTATCTAAGTGTATACCAATCTTTTTTGTGAGATCTTTCAATGCAAAAAACTAATTAAACATGATTTTTTTGGGCAACAAATCATTGTTTCTAAATGGTTGTCACTTATGTGCCATATATTCCACATCCTTGGGAGATGGAGAAGGGATACAAGAGTGCTAAAACACCATTTTATGGTCCAAAGTGACCAAAATTTGTTTTTCCTATAGAACACTCACCCTAGGAGAGGGTTATCATGGTGGTACTGAGGGTGGCATCACAACTAGAGAGGCCACTACTTGTGGAGTATGCACAAGTGGAGGAGAAACTTTATTAGGTAAAATAGTTTTGCTAGTAGAAGTCAAGGCATGGTTATTCCCAATAAATTTGTAAGAATAATCTTGTGGCCTACCACCACATTTGGAATAATTTTTATTATTCTTATTTTCTTGGTGATGGTAGTCCAACCATCATTATTGCCATTCTATGGTTTGGATTTAGATCCACCCTTTTCCTAAGGAGCAAGGGGTCCATGCACTATTAGAGGACTTTCCTAGATCATATGTTTATAGGACTAGCACTAAAATCAAATATTAAGGAGATTGATATACAAAACACACTAAGAAAAATGGTTAGAGCTAATTTATATATCAATATAATATTTCAAATCTTAGGATAAATCCACTTCAAAGCAAACCCACTTTTGGGGATGAGCCATAAATAACTTGGTCTACTCATGGCATATGAATCACCCTATGGGTTTCATGAGCTGGTCAACAAAATCCCATAAGCGGAGAGGCAAGCCAAGAAATTCAACACAAATGGAGATTTTTAGATTTGTTTTCTTTGAGACTTAAAAATCTCGAGTCCAGTGAGAAAAGACAACTAAAATGTTGTGAATGAACCAAGGCCCATGGTTCATAATGTCTTTGTAGTGCTCTGATTTAAAAATAAAATAGAATTAAATCCCTCAATAAGGTTTTGGGCTCCTTCCTATTTCACACCATGGCCTTTCCAATGGTTGTGAACCCATTACTTTAGAAGGTTCTCAAGGGGGACTCGACCAACAAAGTAAGCAATCAAAGTAAAAATTTCAAATAAATGCCATGCTTTATCAAATTTAGGCATATCCAAAATAACATTAGGTAATGGAGATTTATAATCATCACCATTACCTCATGGAAGACTTTCAGTATGAATTTCCTCACTTGCTTCGGGGCCATGATTGTGCTCTCTTGGTCCAAATTTCTCTACATCCATGGATGTAGAGAGGGAGGTGATGATCATTTAAAATAGGATACCCCTTACCTCCTAGAAGGAGAATCACCACTCAAAATCAATAATAAATGTGAACAAAATCAATATCTTGCCCATATCCATAGTGATTACTAGTGTGGGAGAGGTGCCTAAAGGCTCATCAATGTAAAGCTATAAAAACCTAATTCTTGGTTGAGCAATGCAATAATTTTCATTCATTGAAAAATATTTTCAAACAAAGTATACTTTCACCTTTTCATGAGTCAATCATTTGTAATAAATTTAGATCATTTGAGGAAATTTTCCATGTAATAATAAAAAGATAAATCAAATTTATCACTATGAATTAGCTTAAATATGCACCTGCATCTACTTCAACTTCCACAATGAAGTATAAAACCAAATCATTTTATAATGCTAAGTCAACATAGACTAAAATTGATGCAAATATCATAGTTAATGTTATATGTCAACTTTCAAACAAGATTGTTTTATCAAGTCAACTAAGAAGATAATTTTATATATTACCACAACCACCTCATAGATTTCTACAAAATTTACTTGAGTGAAATATCATCACTCTACCTCCACCACTAGAGGTTGACATGAGTAGACCTCAAAGTAAATAATTTGATAGAAATACATATTGTGATTAACATGAAGATGAATTTTTCACTTTAATAATAGATGTTTCTAGCTAAAACACATTATTTGATATCTTATTAGTAAAAATGTCATTGAGATATGCATCCCTATAAAGGAAACTAAGCCTCGACAAAATGCAAATGCTAAGTTGAATATTTTCAGTGATTCATTTCCAAATCATGAGACAAAAAATAATAATTTAGTGGTACATCATACCTATAATGCACACCCACCTCTTGGCCATATGATCATCCATTAGATGGAATTATTGGTACAATTATTTAGAATGCTCAACCACATCATATGATCACCTTTGATGATAATGAGATAGTGGATGATGACTATGATGTTCATGCTTTATGTGTCTAAGCATATATCGATTAAAAACCCATTCATAATATACTAATTGATAATGGACCAAGTGAGCAAACATGTATAATAACAGTAATCCATTCATTGGGTTACACATAACATGATATATAAGTAACATCTAAAAGTTTCAAGACATTCAATGGGAAACTAAAAACTATTTTGGGACACATTGTGTTGCCTCTTTAGGAGGGTCCTACTATATTATCCACTCATTTTTTAGTTTCATCACAAAATGGAGTATTTGACATGATAATAAGATTCCCTTATTAAAAAAATATCCATGTTTTACCTTCTATGATACATAAATGCCTAAAGTCTATCATTGCAACCAAGTTATCACAATTTCAAGAATTAGATATTATTGATGCACTTCATGTACTCCCTGTGTTACTAGGGAATGGGGGGAAAGTAATTAACTCAATTTTAAGTCCTAAAAGACTCAAGGCTTGAGTTTTTTAGATAAATACCACTATAAATATCACAAATAGTAGAGATATGGTCACCACTTATAAGTATCCAAGCAGACCCTGCTATAGAGATAATAAATGTTACACAGTGACACTTTATTTCCTGCTAATCTTTATGAAATTGTTCTAATATTTGCCAATTATTACCCAAACAAGAAAAAAAAACAATGAATATTTACATAATGATCTAAACTAAAGTGAGTTATAAGGTGGATCTAAAGGTAAGTAGGGTAATGTAGAAAAGGGAGTTTGCTTCAGATTATCAAAGGTGCCAATTCTTCTAACCTCTATGGCAAAAACATATAAAACTAACATTCACCAACTCTAGTGTATTAATCAAATCTAAATAAACATATTTGAAGCTTCAGAGAAGAGGAAATTCATATATCCAAAAGCATATGTTGCATATAAATACTCATTCATAGTAAATTGCATAAGCATATCTAATTGTGAATAAGATGAAAATAGAGCACATATACTAGTAGATTTGTCAACCTAGTGTTAAAATCAAACTAACAGATGTATATATTGAATGCCATTGCCAAATTAGTTAGTATAAAAGAAACCATTAGTCATCTAAAAATGTGAGAAGTAGAAATCACAAAATACACAATCAAACATCCAGATAATCTCTTGAGTTCTTAGTTCTTTTATATTAGTTATATAACATTTGTTTCTGATTTACAATGAGGGGGAATACCCCTATATATAAGCTTTATAACTGCCTATACAAGTTCAAGTGGGCCTATTAAAAGGCACCCAAAATAAAGCCAAGTGGCTAAAATACAACATTACAATGGAATATTCTAAATATAAAGTTACAAAACAAAGTATAATAGTCCTTAAAGGCATAGAGGAGGTTACTGAGATGCCTACTATTTTTACCTCTATTTATTCTCTACTTCTTTAATCTAAACTTCTACACAGGCTAAATAATCTTGATCTATTTGGCTAAAGTCTAGGATCACAAGCCAAAATAAATTAGGAATTTTCTAGATTAACCTACTGTGATCTACAAGTATGGGCCTCAGTGATTCTTTAATGGCCTATGCTCTCTCCAACATTTGATTGGCAAATGCCAAAATGTTCATTACCTTAGTGGTTGTCTTGGCCTTAGCTATATCCTAATGGAACTTTGAAATAAACACCTTCATTTGGGTCCTAAATTATTGGTTGTCCATGAAATTTTTGGTCACCCTAATGACCATGGCATCTTTCAATAAGAGGGAAATCTTGAATTCAATCTTCTCTAAAGATGTAGTTTCATCCTTGAGCTGATCCAACCACCTCTTCAATATCCTTCTCTTGTTCATCAGGATGGTCTATGTAAGAAATATGTCCTCAAGTGGAAAAACTTTAAGGTATGGGAACTTATTAGTCCTCATAACTCTAGTTAGTTTTGACAACTTGGCATCATAGAGTGCTAGTTTTTAGTTAAATTCTATGACCACATTAAACTATAGGTCCCATGTTCCTATCTTCTCTTTATGACTTTATATAAGTTGAAGACATTGATAACAATGTTGATGACCTAGATTGTAGTATTTTTTGATGCTGTAGGTAGTGCTTATTCTTTCAACCTTTTCAACTCTTACTGCATCCCCTTCATCAAGGCTACTATGGACTTTAGCTGGGCTTGGACTATGGACATAAAATCCTCTACATATTCATCCACCTCTTCGGGTCAACATTTCTCTTGCTTGTCAAAGTGAAGAGAGACACTTTAATTTCATGGGCCAAAACTAAGCTAGACTATGGATGATCCACCTACCTCCTCACTACCCTCTTCATTATACCAATGGTAGCATAAAAGCTCATCCCAATTTGAGGTGCAAAGAGGACTACCTTAGGCCTCTCTTATTTGGCTACCTGTATATTATCTCTGACCCAATTTGGGGTAGAATTAAGTGTTGGATTGTTGGAGGTGGCTACATTTGAGGTGATTGGGTAGAGGTAGAGGCTAGGGCTATAGCAAGAATGTGCAAGCTCATTGGGTCTATTTACCCAAGTGTGCCAAATAGAGACTTTATAGGGCCCATGTTAAGAAAAAATGAAGGTAGTTTTGAAGGCTCACTAACCTTTGCATCTATAGTAATATTGAGTGGATTTTGAAAGGTGAATAGCTTTAAAATGGGCTTTAATGGCCTTGTACGTGTAGGGGAACGAATATCAAGTGAGGTACCTATTATGGTTGCTTGGGAAGAAGATATGTTTGTAGTGGTATGAGAAATAAAATGGGGAAAGGTGAATCTTAAGGAAGAACTAGTTTGGCTCATGATAGTATCAAATAAGGATTAGGTAGTGGTAGCTACAATTGTGCTTATTGATGGGGGAGACAATTTTGAGATAATGGTGGGAGGAGAAAATGTAGGAGCAAAAGTATAAGTAGATGTATTAGTAACTAGGAAAGAAGGCAGTGTGAGAGTACTTACACCAAGATCTTGAGGTGTGTTTATGGACTCTACAGTCAATTGAGAAGCTGATGGAAGAGGTATTGCTCCTCTCAAAGTAGTCTTAGGCTCCTTCTTCCTTTTTTAAACCTTTTTAAAATTACTCCCAACTAGTGCTTGCAATTCTTCCATAGATAGTTTAATGCCTTGTTGTAATTATCCAAGATAAATAACAATAGGGTCAAGTTGATCCTAGATTTTGAGAATAGATGCTATGGTAGATGTAGAGATAAATATGTGCCCTTGGGAGAGGTCAAGTTATCTGCTTGATCCTCCTTAGTTAGATCTTCGAGGTAGGATCTAATCACTTTAAGTGGTAAGAAGTGGAGGTCTACATGGCCTGATCCTAATAAGAGAAACATTATCTTCTTCTTCTTCCTCTTCTTTCCCTTCCTCATAATCAACATCAAATATGCTCCCATGAGTTGGTGGTGATTGAGGTTTTACAATATCTTTTTTCTTCTCTCTGTCTAGTCTCATTTTAAGCTCAATGTTGTTCCTTAATACATTTTTGAGAACTACTTTGTAATTCATAACATCTCTATATATCCATTCATACACTTCTTCTTGATGCTTATAATCTATTACTATATCTTAATTAGGCAATAGGTAAGAATCCCCATGCCTAACATCTACAATAACATCATGCCATTTTGTAATTCTGGTCCTCCCCAATTCATATGGAACTTTATGGGGGACTATCTTCTTATTTTTGAATACTCCAATTCCATGCAATAGTTGATAAGTCATATCTTCCTCAGTCAAATTTATTTGAACATACCTTGGTAATCTAAGAGGAGTCATCATCATTCCTTATACTCTAATGACTATGCAATTTGGGTACATCAAGTGCTAACCATGTCCCTTAAGGTTTTCCTAACTTCTAAGGGAACCCTTGGCATTTCACACTTAGTGATTGATTTGTAAACAACTGGGTAGAATTCTTTTGCAATCACTCTTATGTTGCACCTGAAGTAGTGAATTTGCATTGTAGAGAAATGCTGAGGGACAACCTCTTATCACTTAGGAGACCATGAATTTTGACCCAATTAAGCCATTACATAGACAACATCTATCAAATAACTCATCATGAAGAAAGGGGCACCATTGTTGCAAGTGTCATTCATAGTATATGCTTAGTTGTTGATAATTTCCCCAAGTGGGAGAATCTACTATTCCTCAAGAATTATTTACAATAGTAGAAGGTCCTTATATCCACATATCTAATGTGTGGGTTACTAAATATTTTATTTAATAGGGCCAAGATAATCCCAACTCCTTTCTTGAATTATTAGACAGGCAAATTCCCTTGGTCATCCACGAGGATAAATCTAGTTGGGTCAGTCACCCATGTAGCCAATACCTTCTTTAGGGAGTGCACCTCATATCAGTTGTTGATGATAACCTAGCTGTACTTAATTTATGGGGAGATAATAATACTTTTAAAAGCTCAACCCTCCTATGAAGGTAATTAGGAGCCCTTGGAATATTGATTTGAGTAGCCCATCCTCACACTTTGATCTCCCAAAGATGATGTAAACTAGGTTAGTGTATGACATGACCTTTGGTTTGGCCTCAAACTTGTAGAGACTAGCTGTGTTGATGGTGAAGATGTTAGAAGCTATATGGATTATATTAGGCATGGTCTCATTCTAATCAACTACCCTAGTTGATTCTACATTGAAGTGTATGCTAATGTCATGTAGGTCATCAGATGCTATGGCTTTGAGAATGAACTCAATATCCTTAAAAATAACTGAAGTACCATACTGGAATAGGAACTCATCATTTATGAAAGAAATGCTCTTACCTAAAGTAAAGGGACCTAATTGTGCCATATTTACAATATCCTAGGTAACAATCAACATCTTTTTGATATCCTTCTATAACTCTCAAGATCTAACAATGGCAATCAAGGTGTAATTTACAAACAACTTGAAATTTGTTGACTTAGGATAACACAGATAGTAGAGAGTGTGTATAGCTCAAAATGCAATATCAATAACTTTGTTGAGTAACCTTTTAAAAGATTACCTTGATTAATATAAGGTTAATGATGATCCTGGTTCATGTCATATTAATGGTGAGCTTGTCAACTTTACATATATTTGAAATGATCTTTGAACTATTGCTTTTGGTAATTAATTACACTAGAGTTCAAATTAAGCTTTAATTTTCCATCAATTTTAGATTTAAAGCTAAAGATTACCACCTTTTGACATGTGACTGCCACCTTAGATCCAACTAGGTACTTGTGGGGCTTCAATATGACTAAGCTACTTAGTTAGCTCAGAATCTAGACATGTGGCACCTTTTGATTACCTTGCAAACTCTCAGAATGTAGCTTAGCGTGACTCTTTTATACCCTAAAATTTGGCTTCTTTCAATTTTTAATGAGCTATTGGGTGGAACTTTTTGATTTGATTGGTTACAAGAGTGCCATGTATCACTCTAACAGGGAATTGAAGCTTTTATTTTCCAAATGGCTCTCTCGAAAGGCAATCATAGCTTTATTTTGCCAAGTGTCTCCCGCAAAAGGCTTTTAGACAATTGTCAACAACTTGGTGCTAATCATGTGGATCGAGTGGAGACATGTATCTATCTCAAAGGTGATCTAGTAGATCTTGGATAAAATTAACATGGGAATGACATGTAGCATCATCATGTAGGTCCAAAAGGGACACACATTGTTATTATGGGTTTTTGTTCTTATGCCACTTATCATTCTTGGAGGGAACTTCAGATAGTTGTTTATCATTGAACCTTGATTAAGTATCTCAAATGATCCTAGATGTCTACCTTGAAATCTCTTGTGAGCTTCTAGATGGATGCAATGTGATGTGGACACACTTGATCTTGAATGAACCTGAAAGGAACACACATTACCTTAGAAGGCTTCTCAAGTCTGGTTGGTCACATTTGAGACATGCAACAACATAGCATGGGATTTAATGTTGTATTAGGATGTATGATGGATCAAATTGAGTGGCCTTTCTCATGGGGGCAAAGATTATGACACGTATCCTAGATTTTGAATTCTAATGGGTAGCTTCTTTATGAGGTCTCCAGATGATGCCACATAGCTCACAGGCTCTGTAGATTTTCTCTAGGTATCTTGCATGGGATGTTATGGATCTATAAGTCATTTTGAATCCTAGTGAGGTGGATACTTTTCCTTTATTCCATAGTTTGAATTTTGAGTTCCTACGAGGCATCATGAACCATTACTTAAATTTGATGCCCTATGAGGTCAAATAAGAAACTAAGTTAGTTTTCCAAAGACATCATAGCCTGTCTTAAGTAAATTTAAACAAGTTAAAAGTATAACTTTGTAAAAAATGATTTAAACACAACATAATGCTAGTTCAATAAGATCTTAGTGAAGATCGCGTCCATGTCTATTAGAGATCCAGATCATAATCCCTTAGCAAAAACTTATCTACACATTATTGAAGTATTCATGGTTAATAATTCATTATCAAATAAAATTTGAAGAGGACTTGCAATAATTTAAATATTTCTAACTGTAAATCATTATTTCAAAATGAATGATTAACCAAAGATTGCAAAAGCACAAGTAATGGTAAATTAAATCCAAGTCATGCAATAATGAGATGATTTAACATGTTTAGCATCTTAGGCACTTTTTAAAATTTGAATAAAAGAGGGTCCCCATCCTAGGAATAGGGGGTAGTTGATCATCAACAAATGGTGAACTCTCTGGGGAAACATTGCAAATGTTAGAATCCAGATATTCTATACAAATATGAATAAAAAATTAGTTGTCTCATTTGATCTTCAATCAGTATCAAAACTACTTTTTATAACTAATGAAAGCCCACAAGCTAGAAATAGAGTTTAAACCTTGTAGACAATCATACTATGTATGTGATTTAAGGTTCATTAGCCATTGCCA
Source organism: Torreya grandis (assembly GCA_037957365.1). NCBI lineage: Eukaryota > Viridiplantae > Streptophyta > Pinopsida > Cupressales > Taxaceae > Torreya > Torreya grandis. The sequence goes on along the minus strand of JARHVA010004808.1, from coordinate 796,170 downwards.
TTTGGTTCAGAAATGATAATTTTCAATCTTCAAAACATCAAACATGGAATGACTTAAGAATTTTTTAGATTTTGTATAATTATGCTTTGATTATTTAAAGATGGTTTGGTCATTTATCTATTTCCATCCAGGCATCCATAGCCCTGATAGAGGTACCTTTGGCTCTACTCTAGGCCTTGCTCCACTGCCAGCCAAACACCCATAACTCCATTAGAGATTACCTAAATCACCATTCATGAAAATTGAAGGTAGTTTATGATTTCATTTCATTGGTGCATCATTTTTATTTTATTTTATTTTTTATATATGCATGCATCCGTAAACCAAAATGGTTGGGATCTAGAATTATCCAGGTGTAAGGTTTCATCAAGACATAAATTGGATGTAATTCACTTTTAGATATCAAGTTTTGCCTTGGTAATCTATTTGGTAAATTTAAGTGATAGTATGATGGTCCACATAGATTCAAACTTTATCTCAAGAAAATGTTCAGTCATTTGAACTATATTACATCCTTAAAATGACTTATGATTTTCATGAGAAAACTAACTTTTAATTAACCATGCCCAACTTTTCTAAATTGGATCATTGCTAGAGTTTTCCAAACTTTGGATGACCAATGTTTAAAACTGGAAATCCCTTCTCATTTTTAGGAATAGACTAACAAATATTGATCCAATTAATTCTTATCCAAAGGACTTCTTACTAAGCTACATAACAAAACAAAAAACACAAAGCAAAAAGCAAGAAAGAACACAATAGGAAAACAAAGTAGGAAAGTAAGAAAGAACAAAATAGGAAAGTAAAGCAAGAAAATAAACTACTCTAATTCTACTTACTCTAACTCTAAACAAGCTTACTATCCTTTTGGAGTTTGTGATAGAGCATTAGAGAAATAATGTTTCACATATTTCCCATTGATTGGCAAGATAAGTCATTCCCTTGCAAGCCTTGAGTTTAATTGCATTTTCACTACTACTTGATATGGTCCAATCTAGAGAGAAGTGAACTTGTCATGTTGTCCTTTATTATCATGGGCCTTGTCCCATAGTAGGACCAAGTATGATATGTATAACACTTTAACTTTGGCTCATTTGTCGAGCCATATTTCAAAAACATCTTGATGCTTTCTAAAATTCTTTAATGCTTCATCTCTGGCATCTTCCATTTGGATTATGTTCAGTATTTGGAATTGTACTCTTTCATCATCTTCCATATACTTGACCATAAACTCATAGGTGGGTAGCTTTAGTATGATAGGCAAAATAGGTTACTACATGTAGACTATTAGGAATGGGGATGCTTTGAGAACCTGTTTGTATCGCATTTTGTCTACCCATAAAGCATACTTTAGTAGGGACTACCATTTTTTGAATTTCTTTTCTATAGTCTTATTGATGGCATTCATCAAGTTTTTATTGGTAAAATTTGAAACTCCATTACCTTGAGATTAATAGTTTAAAGTAGACTTGATGGATATTTAATTGTCATAGGCCCATTCTATGAATTTGGATGATGTAAAGGATGGGTCATTGTCAGATAATAAAGACATGGGTGTCCCAAACTGAGTGATGATATTTTCCTCTAAAAATTTGATGATGTTAATTGCTCTTCTATTCTTGGTGGCTACTGCTTCAATCTACCTAGTGTAATAGTTTGTGGTAGTGAGTACAAATTTATGTCCTACTAAGGAGTTAGGATTGATCATTCTTACAAAGTCAAGGCTCCATTGTGCAAATGGTTTCATTTCAATCGTTGGTTGTAAAGGCATGGATGCTTTTGTCTCTCTTTAATCAAATAGTTAAAATTGATGGCATGTTCACACATGAGAATGTGCATCTTTGAATATGTTTGGACAATATTAGCCAACTTTCAATATCTTATGCACCATGGTACACCTTGAAGGATGACCACTTCCCAGTTTATCATGGAAATTATTCATGATATCTATGGCTTTAGCTATAGAAGCACATATTATATAGACCCCCTCATAATTCTTTCTATGGAGTGATCTTATTTTGATCATAAAGTGAGATGATCTCAGCTTGAGGGCCCTTTTATATTATCTTTTAAAGTGTGGGGGACACACTCTATGTAACAAAAAGTGGACAATATCCTTGTACCAATCTTCACTAGACACTTGACTTGTTTCAACCTGAAAAATGTCAATGTATGGATTAGTATTTATAATAAGTTGGATTAGACCTTGGCCTCTAACTAACTTAGAAAAATTTATTTCTAAATCATATTCTTGGAGTTTGGTCATCCAATTCCCTATTTGTTCACCAAGTTTGTTTTATCCTAACATCAACTTGACATCCAGATCAAACACTATGGCATATGTCTTGTTCCTCAGGATGTAGAGCCTAAATTTTTTGACAACCTTTACTAGAGTATAGGCTAGCTTATCTAGAATAGAATTATTAAGCTCCATGTTCTTCAAATTGGTGCTCATGAAGGCTATGGTGTGATCTTTGTCATCCTCTTTTTATGTTAAGATAGTAGCAATAGTGTGATCATAAGTAAAAGAGTATAGATAGAAATCTTTGTTGAAATCAATATTTATCAAAACATGAGCTTGAACAATAACATCCTTAATGTCTTAAAATGCCTTCTTTGCTTCCATAGTCCTTTCTATCTTAGCATCTTTTTGCATCATGGCATTGAGTGGTTTTATAACTTCTATAAAACCATAGATAAAATTTCTTACAAAATTAATCTTTTCAAAGAAAGATTTTAACTCTTTTTTGTTGTTAGGGGCTTCTACCTTTGAAATTACATTTATCTTATTAGGGTTAATAGTCATACCTTCTTGGGTAATTACATGTCCTAGGAGTTTGCCTCCAGTTAGACAAAATATACTTTTTTGGGGATTTAAAGAAATGCCATACCTTCTATACTTCTATAGCACTTGTTCCAAATGCATCATGTGATCACTTCTATTTTTAGAGAAAACTATTAGATCATCCATGTAAATAATGATGCACTTACCTATTAATCCATAGAATGTATAGTCTATTGCTTGCTAGAAAGTTAATCTTGTGTTGATCAAGTCCAATAGTATTCATTTGTATGCAACCATTCCCCATTTGATGGTGAAGGTAGTTTTCATTATGTCACTCTTATTTACTAGGACTTGGTTGTAGCCTAAAAAATTGTCAAGAAATGACATCATTTTAGATTCACTCACCAATTGAATAACCTTGTACAAAGATGACAAGGGATAATTGTCCTTCTCTGAGGATCTGTTCAAGTTTCTAAAATTAACATAGTCTACTTTCTCTATTCTTCTTTTGGAATGGCACAAGATTGGTGACCCATGTTGAGTGCCAAATGGGAAAGATTATCCTTGCATCTAGAAATTTATTCACTTCTTTATAAATTAGAGGTTACAACACTAAATTCACTAGCCTCTATCTTTGCTTAAAGGGTTTGTAGGCTTCTTTCAAGGGGATAGTGTGAGTAATCATAATAGTATCAATATGTTAAGGTGATCATATGACTAGGCAATGACATATTTGAACTTGGTTAAAAGGGAAACAAATTTCTTCATCTCTTCATTAGTGTAAATTAAACCAATGTTAACATTTTACTCATTCTCAAGGCTTCCCAAGTTGATTTGCTTAAAATCCTTTTCGCTCACCTTAGGTTGTTTATCTTCAATTCTTTGCTTATTTGGGTCAAACATCCTTTCCAAGGAGATCATGACCTTGAGTATTTGGTTCTCCTTATGTTGGATCACTCCATCTTCATTATCATTTGAATCTTGTACAAAAATTTCATCCTATTCATAAATGATGTGAGACTCGAATATGCCAACATTACACATGAAGTTGATTATCTACTTATCATCATAAAAACTTGGAAGTGATTGATGTTCTCTAGCATAGAGGGGCATGAAATTATTTTCATCATAAAATCCTACAAGTTCAAAGGCTCTAGAGGAACCGAGTTTGCTACTGTTGAAGCTAGAGAATCTACCAATTAGTTCTGATCCCTGGGCAAGGAAATAATATTGACTGAGTCAAAATACTCAATTAAATCCCATACTCTAAATTTATACTTTCTTAAACAAGAAAGTGTACACTGATATCTGCTTCTGACCTAATTAACAACTTGTTCTGAATCACCATAAACTAATAGTTCTTTCACCTTATGTTTGATTGAAAATTGAAGTCCTAAAATAAGAGCTTCATATTTTGCTAAATTATTAGTATAAGAGAACTATAATCTATAAGAGGCTACATATTATTTTCATTCAATATTTTTTTAGAATAATTCCAATGCTAGAACCTTACTTTGCTTGTGTACTATCAAAGTTCAATGTCTAGGGACCTTTGCTTTCTTCTTTTACCTTGTCATATGTAACAACATTAGTGGTTTCCAAAGTGTAAACACCTAAGCCAGAGGATTGGTAATTTACCTTTTAATTCTTGGAATTATATTACATGATCATGTATTTTATTTTGGGTTCCCGCTTGATCCTAATTTGATTGGGGATCCCATGCCAAGGTAGTCATATATGGGAATAATCAGTGGACATATATCCATTGAAGGACTTAATCTAGTCACAACTCAACAACAATCCATATGCCTCAGGTATGTCAATAACTTGAAGTTGATGAAATTTTGGATTCAGGGTTCATGAGTGAGCTACATGTGAATATTTAATAATTCTCCCACCACTTTCACTCTTGACTTATCTAATTGTACCACTACCTTCTCTTATTTGACTAGGTTTAACCCTAAATTTTCATAGATTCCTAAAGGCATAATGTTAGCTAAAGTACTAGAATCAAGTAAGCAATTATGAATATTCTTAACAAAAATTATTATAGTAAATGGAAATGGTGGAACTTCATGCTTACTCTTATACATTATCACATTTGGATGAGCTAATTTAGCTTTACTGGAGCCAGGCTTTTCGTTCAATTATTTTAGTAATAAATAATGTTGTTAATGATTTGAGCGAGTTCATGAAATTTTATGTTCACCTTGATCTTCTTCATATCTTCCACTATGTTGTATCCACCCTTAAATGTTATGCAAGGAACTTCTATTGTTGGTTGACTTTCGTTACCTTTAAGGGGTGGAGGATTATTGCCTGTCCTACCATTAAGAGGTGTGTATTTTCTATTAGGTGGAGTGGAAGTTGTCAAAGGTGGGTTTTAACCTTTAATGTTCAAATCATAGTTTCTCCTCTGGTATTGTTAGAAAGTATGCATTTCCTCAACATTAACTTCAGGCTCATTTTCATCTTGGTTGGAGAAATCATAGGTCTCAACTATGAGGACTAATTCTTGAGCTCTAAAAGCATCTATGGTGTTTTCAAATCCCTTAGAATTATTTTAATTAGTGGGATTCATTTTGAATCCCTCTATTTGGCTCTGAATGGCTTCAAATGTATGACATAACTCAACATAGTCTAGTTCTCCATGTCTAGTAGTATTGTGCACTTGATAGTAGTTGATCAAGTCTAACTCATAAATGTTGATCTCAAGAAACTTACTCAAAGGGGGATCACTATTACTGTTAGACCTATTAAATGGTCTATTATATGTCTAGAAGTTATAATTTTTATTGGAGATCTCACCAGTATTTCCCATCTATTTCTTGTTATCCAAAAAAACATTAACACACTTCTGAATAGTTCTTTGTATTAAATCTAATTATCCCTTTGTAGACTTTGAGCTCTTATTTTGGGTTGAATTTTGAATTCTAATATTATTTACAGGTGTCAGTTCTTGATTGATGTTCTTTTGGGGATGTGCTCTAACATTTGCTTAGTTGAAGAATCCTAACTACTAGTTGGGTGTAGTGTGGATCAAAGGCAACTGGTTGATTACTAGTAATTGGTTTAATGCAGGCATGTTATGATTCATGTTGGGTATGAAATTTATAACAAACATCATTGGATAATTATTTGGTGTAGTAAAGGTAGGATGCCCTTGTAGGTACATTTACTCATCAATATAGATGGCTTCAACATATGCTAAAGGCAATGAGTCAATATTCAAGGCTCTTCTCAAGAAGATAACTATCATCGAGTCTAAGGCATTATTGTATATTTCCAAATCCAAATCATTTGCTGACTTATAGGGTGGGTATATCAAGGTATACATATTTTGGAACCTTGAGTTAAATGTTCTAATTGGTTTTTTTATGTCCCTTTTGAGGGTGGTAAACTATTGGTCCAGAACTCTCAAGCTTATTACCCTACCAAATTGGTCAATAAAAGTATCATTAAACTGACCCCATCTTGTGATGGAATATTCTAAAAAGTTGAGGAACCAATGATAAGCCATGTCTTGGAATGTAAAGGGGAAGAGATGGTAGGACACATCCTCATAGATAACATTAAGTAGCCTCAAAGATGCCTTAAAGGACTTTATATGCTCTTCAATGGTTACTCTACTAGTGGGGGTAAGGAGAGGAAAATATTTATCTATATTCATTGGTAGATCATGCAAAACTCTAGAGACATTAATGGATGAGTCAACTAACCATGCCATGACTAGTAAGAGAGGTTAAATTTTTTGGTTGGATGGAGAATTTGGCTAGGTCCTATAATTCTTATTCTTACCTTTGTTATCTTTATCTTTTCTATGGGTTTTTAGAGATGCTAAAGAGACCCTAGGTTTAGAACTAGATCTGGTTCTAATCCTAGGCAACTTTAGGATGTAGAATGGGTACTAAGAGCAAAGGAACTCTTAAGGTAGCTTCACAAGTGGGAAATATTACAAAGACCAGTCAATATTTCTATATAAAATCCTTAGATCAAGTAGATTTACCTTGATCTTTAAGGATACAATCCTTTAAAACCTCAAATTTATTAATACTTGCACAAATACTTTTAGTCTTGCACATTAACTTCTAAAGATCAAATGTTAGACTAGCATTTCTACGCATTCCTATGCCTAATTTAACAACCTGAGAGTGTTTAAGCATTTGAAATTTTTTTTTAGCATCAAGCTATGTAAAAGTTCACTCAATTTCAAATTAATTAGAGAAATTATGATCTTAAATGCCTAGATCTAGTACAAAAGAGGTCTCAGTGATTAATCTTTGCACAAATTCTTATGAATATCTATGTTATTTACCAAATTTATGTTAAACTTTTGCAAAGATGATCAAAATAACCTTTAATATACCTCAATAACAAGGTATTTCACCTATATTTGTAAAAATTTAGAAAAATTTCCAAGTTATTTACCGAATTTATACAAATGAACACTAACTTTGATGAAATCTTTCAAAAAATGCAAATATTCCTACAAAGAATGCAAAGATTCATATAAAGAATGTAGATCCTTAGTGTTATTTAATATTATTTGCATACTTTGAAATAATTATGCATATATTTAATTAATTACACTAAAATTCATATATATGCATGAAATTAATTGCATAAAGGCCCTCCTTCTAGCACTAGATATTTCCCTTCCTATTAATGCACTTAATGTGCTCCCTATGTCACTAGGGAATGGGAGGAAAGTGATGAACTCAATTTTAAGTCCTAGAAGACTTGGGGTTTGAGTTATTTACATAAATACTACTAGAAATAACATAAATAGTAGAGATATGGTCAACACTTATAAGTCTACAAGTAGACCCTGCTATAGGCATAATAGATGTTACATAGTGACACTTTATTTCCTGCTAATTTTTGTGAAATTGATCTAATCTTTGTTAGTTATTTACAAAACACAAAAAAATAATGAATATTTATAGAATTATCTAAACTAAATTGAGTCATAATGTGGATCCAAAGGTAAGTAGGGTAAGTCAAAAAAGGGAGTTTGCTTCAGATTATCAAAGCTGCCAATTCTTCTAACCTCTATGGCAAAAACATATAAAACTAACGTTCACCAGCTCTAGTGTATTACTCAAAGATAAATAAATGAATTTGAAGATTCATAGGAGAGGAAATGCATCTATACAAAAGTATATTTTGCATAAAATTACTCATTCATAGTAAATTGCATAAGCACATCTAGTTGCGAATAAGATGAAAACAAAACACATATACTAGCAGATTTGTCAGCCTAGTGTTAAACTCAAACTAACAGATGCATATATTAAATGTCATTACCAAATTATTTAGTAGAAAAGAAACCATTAGTCATCTAAAAGCATGAGAAGTAGAAATCACAGAATACACAATCAATCATCCATACAATCTCTTAAATTCTTAGCTCTTTTGTATTAGTTCTATAACAACTGTTTCTAATTTAAAATGAAGGGGAATACCCCTATATATAGGCTTTAAAAATTCCTATACATTTTTAAGTGGGCCCATTAAAATTTACCCAAAATAAATCCAAGTGGCTAAAATGCCACATTACAATGGAATATTTTAAATTTAAATTTACAAAACAAAGTGGAATATTACTTAAGGGCTAGGAGGAGGTTACTTAGATGCCTACTGTTGTTGCCTCTATTTCTTATCTGCTTCTTCTTTCATCCAAAATTCTTCATAGGATAAGTAATCTTGATAAATTTATCCAAAGTCTAGGATCATAGGCCATAACAAATCAGGAATTTATTAGATTATCCTATCATGCTCTGTAAGTATGAGCCTCATTACTTCTTTAATGGCCTTTACTCTCTCCAACCTTTCATTGGTAAACACCACAATGTTCATTACCTCAATGGATATCTTGGACTTAGCTATATCTTGTTAAAAATTTTCAACAAACACCTTCATTTGGGCCTTGAATTCTTGGTCATCCATGAAAGTGCCATTAGGTTTGGTCACCCTAGTGACCATAAAATATATCAATAAGAGGGAAATCTTGAATTAAATCTTCTCTAAGGATGTAGTTGCATATTTGACATGATCCAACCAACTCTTAAATATCTTTTTCCTATTGTTCAGGATGGTCTATGTAAGAATGATGTCCTCAAGTGGCAAAATCTTGAGGTCTAGGAACTTCTTACTCCTTGTAACTCTAGCTAGGTTTACCAACTTGGCATCATAGAGTTCAAGTTTTTGGTCAAATTTGATGACCAAATTGAACTATAGGTTCTCATCTTCCTATCTTCTCTTCATAACTTTGTATAATTTTAAGATAATGATAACAACGTTGATGACTTGGATTGTAGTATTTTATGGCACTATAGGCAATGCCTATTATTTTAACCTTTTTAACTCTTACTAAATCCCCTTCATCAAGGTTACTATGGACTCTACCTAGGCTTAGACTATGGACATAGGGTCCTCTGCATATTCATCGACCTCTTTGGGGCTAGCCTTTCTCTTCCTTATCAAAGTGAAGAGGGAATCTTGATTTTCATAGGCCACAACTGAGCTAGACTATGGATGATCCACCTACCTCCTCACTACCCTCTTCATTGTACCTATGGTAGTGCAATGAAATTACGTCAACAATAAAGTATAATAACAGAAATAGATCCAAATATGATTGAAATATATCAGGATATATGATAATAGACAAGCCACTTTAAGGGGGAAACCTCAACAAGTTTTAATAAGATCAAAATTCACAATATGATGATAAATAATTACCCATTACCTCCTATATATAGTTTATCTAGGCCATGGTTACTCCATAGGCTGACCTACTAACCAAATGAATGTATAGAGAAATGTGATATAGCATCAAAGAGGGATAAGTAATCCACAAGTCAACTATTCCTATCCTAATACATGTGATAGGTTAGGGGTATAACATGCCCTTACCCTTCAAACCAATGTTGTCCTCAATGTTGGACAACTCTAGATTTTGTTACAAAAAATCTTCACCTTCCCAGGTTGCATCTTCACTACTCAGGTTCTGCCACTTGATCAGATATTCCCTAATCTCTCTGATTTTCAATCTTTTCGTATGTGTTTAGAGGATCTTCTCTGGTTCCAAAATGACTCATCCTTCTTCATCTAGTTTTGGGAGCTCTATTTGGGCTGAAACTTTATGTCTAATGACCTTCTTCAAATAAGAAATATGAAATACTAGGTGTATGCAAGATGAATGAGGTAACTCAAACTTATAAGCCAAACTTCAAACTTTTTATAGAACCTAATAAGGGCCATAATAATTAGGATCAAGTTTGTTGTCCTTTTTCTATTTCTTTAAGGACATCTACTTGTAAGGCTACAAACATACAAATACCCAGTCACCCACCTCAAAATTTTGCTCATTATGGTGTTGATCTGCTTGTTACTTCATCATATTTTGTGCCAAGGCCAAATTATCTCTCAAACCAGCCAAAACCTCTTGTTGATGCTGAATGTGCTCCTCCATATTTCAAACCTTGGTTTGCACCTTTAATGAAGAAGTGATGGAAGGTGGATGGTAACCATATAGTGCTAGAAATGGAGACATTTTAGAAGAGGTATGGAAAGATGTGTTATACTACCATTCTACAAGTGGTAGCCATTTAACCCAACATTCTTGTTTATCTGATACAAAGCAATGGAGATACCCCTCTAAACATTTGTTAACCACTTCTATTTATCCATCAAATTGGGGATGGTAAGATAAGCTATGAGCTAGCTAAGTACCCAAATAGGAAAATAGTCTAGTCCATAAATTACTAGTGAAAATAGGATCATGATCACTTACAATTATTTTTTGGGTTCCATGTAATTTTAGAACTGACTCCAAAAAATAGCTGCTATTGTACTTGCTAAAAATGGATGTGAGAGAGTAAAAAAATGGGCATATTTTGTAAGCCTATCCACAATGACCAAGATAACATTCTTACCTTCAGAATAAGGCAACCCTGTGATGAAATCTATGGAAACCTCCTCCCACCTTTGACTAGGAATTGCTAACGATTGTAATAGACCCAGGGTCTTAGCTATCTCACCTTTATTCTATTGGCATATCAAGCATTCTACCACAAAATTTTGTACACATCCCTTGAGTCCTTCCCAAAATAATTCTTTCTTAATTCTATAAGTTTTCAAGAACCCTGAGTGTCCCTATAATAATATTATGTTTAAGCTCTAAATCTTTGCACAAGTATAACCTACCCTTATATCATAGAACATTACCTTTCCATTCCAATTTGTCAGAGGCTAAATTACCTTGCTAGAGATTTTGAATCAAAACTTGTGTATCCTTGTCTTACTCCCATTATAACCTAGCTTCATCCACCCAATCTACTTGCAACATGGACATTGCACAATGTAATGCTTTTGTAGATGTATCCCATCTGGATAATGCATTTACTACTATATTATCTTTACCCTTCTTGTAGATAATTTAAAAATCATAACCCAACATTTTGGTTACCCACTTTTATTGTTCATTAGATGATAATCTTTGCTTAAAAAATTATTTGAGACTATCATGATCCATTTTCACCTTAAAGGGTCTACCCATCAGATAGGGCCTCCATTGTTTAACTACAGGAACAATAGCCATCATTTCTTTCTCATAGATAGGTTTTTGTATATTCTTACCTTTGACTTAATGACTCTCAAATGCAATGGGTCTTCCTTCCTACATTATTACTACTCACAATGCAGATCTAGAAGTATCACATTCAATAGTGAATGTCTTTGAGAACTCTAGAGTAGCCAAAACTGGAGTGGTGCACATAGCTACTTTTAGTTTCTCAAATGCTTTAGTGGTGGCATCATTCCAATGAAAGACATCCTTCTTTAGAAATGTAGTGAGTGGAACCTCTATGCTGGTATAACCTTCCAAAAATCTTTGGTAGTAACCTATTAGTCTTAGGAGCCCTTGAAGGTTTTTGAGAGTTTTTGGCATGGGCCATTCCATCATAGCTTTGATCTTCTAGGGATCAACTTTGACACCTTCATGGGAAAAAATGTGACCTAGGTACTCTACCTCTTGTACTCCAAAAGCACATTTGGATGGCTTCGCATAAAGCCAATGCTTCTCCAAAACTATCAACACTTGTTTCACATGTTACAAATGTGCTTCCCATGTCTGACTATAAATCAATATGTTGTCAAAGAAAACTAGCACAAAATTCCTTAAAAAGGGCCTAAAAATAATGTTTATCAAGATCTAAAAAGTAGACAATGCATTTTTAAAACCAAAGGCCATTACCAAAAACTCATAATGGCCCTCATGCATTCTAAAAGTAGTTTTATGAACATCTTCATCCTTGATTCTAATTTGATGGTACCCTGAGTGAAGATTCAATTTTATGAAATAATTAACACCATGCAACTCATCAAGTAAATCATCAATTACTAGAATAGAAAACTTATCTTTGATGGTGTACTTTTTGAGTTCCTTATAATCTAGGCACATCCTCCATGTGTCATCCTTCTTTTGCACCATGACCACTAGTGATGAATATGCACTTTGGTTGTGCTTGATGATCCCTGCCTCTAACATCTCATGGACCATCTTTTTTATTTCACTCTTCTATGTATATGGATATCTATATGGTTTGATATTTGGTGGTTGACTCCCTAGAAGTAGTTGAATGGCATGATCATGTTCTCTTTTTGGTGGTAGTCCTTTTGGCATGGCCCCAAAAATAGATGGGTGGTCATCAAGAATCATCTATAGATCAAGATGTGTATATGAATGTGTGGGTTGAACTTATATGGAACATAATCATGAAATAATTCCCTTTGCCCCCTTTTTTAGCATCTTGGTCATCTGATGTGAACTAATCAATTGTGGAGATTTTACCTGTAATCAACGTAGTTCAATTTTCCTACCTTCAAAATGAAATAGCATGAATAGTTTTTGGAAGTTCATCTCAATGGTACCCAAGGTTGTGAGCCACTGGACTTCCAAAACAATGTCTATGCTACCAATGGGAATAAAAAACATAGGAGAATTGAGATTGTACTCACCCATAACAAGATTAATACTATGGCATTTACTTGAATAATTAATTGCATCACCATCTACATTCATGACCTAGAATTTTGGTGTTGGGTAGATGAAATAGTTAAATCAAGTGGCCAACTTATGGTTGATGAAGTTATGTGTGCTCCCTAAATCAATCAACACTGTCACCTTCTATTTCTTGAGGAAACCCACCACTTTAAGAGTTTGTGGAGTGATAATACCTGTAAGTGTATGATAAGAGATTATAGGTTAGGAATCTTCAGGTACCTACTCTATCTCTTCCTCATCATCATTAGAGGCATCATCTTCTCCTTAGTCTTCATTAGATACCTCAATGTAGAATAACTTCTTCTTAGCACATCTATGTCCTTTGATCCACTTGCTATCACAATTGAAACATAATCCTTTTACATGCTTCTCTTCAATTTGTTGAGGGGTCAATCTAGTAGGTGGAGGAAGTATTGGTGTCGATATGATATGATATTTGAAATGAATGAATGGCTAATTCTTATTGGCTATGAATTTTTCCTTAGATTTATGTGCCATGATAATAGAATAAAAAATCTTAAGTGGATTAAATATGCATACCTCATGTTGAATGTGGTCCTTGAGTCCACCCAAAAATATGTCATTCAAGTTCTCCTCAGAAATTATCTCCACACGTAAGGATAGGTTCTAAAAATGATGAATATAGTATTTGATAGAGCTAGTCTGTCACAATTTTGCCAGTTGGCTAAAGTAATTCTCTGTCACACTATTGCCATAGTGTAATTACAGCTCCTCTATAAAAATTGACCAGGTGACACTGAGAGTCATTATTTTATTTTGAGCACACAACCATCGATACCAAATGAATTGATCAGGTTAAAGATACAAGGATGACATGGAAACCTTCTATCCACTTGGGATCTAATGTGGATCAAAAAAATTCTCCATTTAGTTGATCTAATTGAATGAATCTTTTCCATCAAATTTATGCATATCCACCTTTGGTAACAGGTTCCTCTATGACAATGTAGTTGGATTTGAAGTAGACTGGTTGGGAGAACCACCCTGGTGGGTTTGTGAAATAGTGATAGCTATATGATTTGACTGATTATTTTTCAAATCCATCATGATATCTACCAAACTATCTTGTATGGATTTCATATTAAATTGTATGCCTTGCACCTCACTTTGAATGCCTTGCACACTATAGTCAAGCTAACTCACTTTGTGATCTATGTCAGAGGAACTTGGTATAAAGGATCTAGTACATCCCCCTTATGACTCCATCTATTCCTTGTTAGGAGTTTTACCTAGAGTTTTAGCACCCTTTCTTTAGCCCTGAGTTTGTCGACTTGCCATAAAAGGGCTTTACGATGTTGACCTTGATTGGCACTTTTGACCCAACTTTGACCAAGTGATTTTGGACTTATGTCAGCCTCAAATCAAAACATTCAAAGAAAATACACTAGCCAAATTTTTCTAAGATTTCCAAAAACGTAAATAACTCAAAAAAATTCTTTGAATTGCGCACTTTAGAGCAATTTTATGAAAAACCCTAAAATGGCAATAAATTTTGTAAAATAGATCTAAATGAGCTAAAATTTTAAAGAAATATTAAATTAATGATTTCTCAACTCTAATAAAAGAATTGCATATAAATTCACAACCATTTTTTAGATATATCCAAATTTTAAAGATTAGGGTTAACCCACAAGATTGCCCAAATCACAGTGCTGATACCACTTGTAATGAAATTACTTCAACAATAAAGTAGAATAGAAGAAATATATCCAAATATGATTGAAATATATCATAATATATGATAATAGACAAGCCACTTTGAGGGGGAAACCACCACAAGTTTCAATAAGAGCAAAATTCACAATATGATGATAAATAATTACCCACTACCTCCTATATATAGTCTATCTAGGCCATGGTTACTCCATAGGCCAACCTACTAACCAAATGAATGAATAGAGAAATGTGATATAGCATCAAAGTGGGATAATCAATCCACAAGTTGTCTATTCCTTTCCTAATACATGTGATAGATTAGGGGCGTAGTAGGTAGCATCAAACCTCATCCCAATTTGAGGTGAAAAGAGGACTACCTTAAGCCTCTTTTGTCTAGATGCCTATATGATATCTCTAACCTAATTTGGGGTAGTATTAGGTGTTGGCTTTGTTTGAGGGGGCTGAATTGGAGGTGCTTAGTTAGAGGTAGAGGCTAGGATTGTAGTAGGAATGTGCAAGCTCATTGGTTCTATTTTCCCAAGTGTGTCAAATAGATACTAAAAAGGACCCATGTTAAGAATAAATGAAGTAAATTTTGAAGGTACACTCACCTTTGTATTCATAGTAATATTGAGTGGATTTTGAAAGGTGAATAGCTTTAAAATGGGCTTCAATGGCCTCATAGGTATAGGGGAACCAATAACAAGTGAGGAACCTATTGTGGCTGCTTAGGAAGAAGTAATGTTTGCAATGACATGAGAAATAAAATGGGGAAAGGTGAATCCAAAGGAAGTACTAACCTAGCTCATGCTAGTATCAACTAAGGATTGGGTAGTGGTAGCTAAAGTTGTGATTATTGATGGGGGATCCAATTTTGAGATAATGGTGAGAGGAGCAAATGTAATAATAGAAGTAGAAGTAGATGTACTAGTAATTAGGAAAGAAGGTAGTGGGAGAGTACTTAAACTAGGAGCCTAAGGTATGCTTATGGGATCTACAACTGATTATTAATCTAATATAGGAGGTATTTCCCCTCTAATAATAGTCTTCGGCTCCTTCTTCCTTTTATAAAACAATTCAATATTACTCCTAGCCAGTGCTTGCAATTCTTCCACATATAGTTCAATCCCTTGTTATAATTCTCCAGGACAATGGAAATAGTGTCAGGTTGATCCAAACTTTAGAGAATATCTCCCATGGTAGATACAAAGATTAATGTGGGCCCTTGGGAGGGGTCAAGTTTCCTACTTGATCCTCCTTGCTCAGAGATTGGAGGCAGGTTTTGACTACTTGAAGTGACAAGAAGTGGAGGTCTACATGGACTATTCCTAATAAGAGGAATGTTGTCTTCTTCTTCCTCTTCCCACCCTTCTTCATAATTGACATTAAACATGCTCCCATGAGTTGGTGGTGGTTGAGGTTTTACAATATCTTCCTTCTCTCTATCTAGTCTCATTTAAAGCTCAATGTTCTTCCTTTCTACATTTTTGAGAACTACTTATTCATTCATAACATCTCTGTATATCCATTCATGTAATTTTTCTTGATGCTTATACTCCATTACTATATCTTTCTTGAATTTGAATAGGTGCTTGGAAATGACATTGTTAGGGTACCAAGGTCTAAAGTCATCCTTCGGCAATAGGTAAGAATCCCTATGCCTAACAACTATAATAACATCATGCCATTTTGTAATTTTTGTCCTCCCTAATTTATATATAACTTTTTGGAGGACCGTATTCTTCTTATTTTTGAAGACTCCATCAACTCCATGCAATAGTTGATAATCCATCTCTTCCTTAGTCAAATTCATTGACACATACCTTAATAATTTGAGAGAACCCACCATCACTCCTTCTACTCTAATGAGTGTGTAATCTAGGTACAATAAGTAGCTACCTATATCCCTCAAGGTTTACCTAACTTCTAGGGAAGCCCATAACATTTCACACTCAATGATTAATTTGTAAACAACTAGGTAGAATTCTTTTTCAATCACTCTTATATTGCACCTAAAGTGATGAATGTGAATTATAGAGAAAAGCTAAGGGACAACCTCTTATTACTTAGGAGATCATGAATTCTAACCCAGTTGAACCATTAAATAGATAACATCTAACAAATTATTCATTGTGAAGAATGGGGCACCATTCTCACAAGTGTCATTCATAGCATATTCTAGGTTATTGCTAATAATTTACCCAAGTGGGGGAATTTATTGGTGTTCAAGGATTATTTATAGTAGTAGAAGGGTCCTTATATCTATATAGCCAATGTGTGGGTTACCAAATATTTTGTTTAATAGGGATAGGCCAATCCTAACTCCTTTCTTGAATTGATGAATAGCTTAATTCCTTTGGTCATCCATGAGGACAACTCTAGCTGGGTCAATCACCCATGTAGCCAAGACATTCTCAGGGGAGTACATCTTGTCCCAATTATCGATGATGACCTAGTTTTACTCAATATATGGGGAGGAGAGGTCATAATACTTATCAAATATTATATATTATTTGAAGGCAATCAGGAGCCCTTGGGACATTAATTTTAGTAGCCCATCCTCATACTTTGATCTTTGAAAGATGTTATAAACTAGGTCAGTACATGGCATGACCTCTGGCTTGGCCATGACCTTATGGATACCAACTACATTAATGGGAAGGATATTAGAAGCTAACTAGATTATATGAGGCATAGTCTCATTCTCATCTACTAACGTAACTACTTTTATGTTGAAGTATATGTTACTATAATGTAGGTCATCAGATGTTATGGCTTCGAGAATGAACTTAATGTCCTTGAAAATAATTGAAGTACCATATATGAATAGGGAGTCATAATTTATAAAATAAATACTCTTAATCAAAGTGAATGGACCTATTTGTGCCATCTCTACAATATCTTAGATAACAATCAACATCTTTCTAATATCCTTCTATAACTCTCAAGCTCTAACAATGGTGATCGGGGTGTAATTTACCAATAGCTTGAGCCTTGTTGACTTGGGATAGCATGGACATAGAGAGAGTAGATGCGTATAACTTGAAATGCAAATAAAAATAACTTTTTTGAGTAGCCTCTTGAAAGATTTCCCTAATTAATGCATGGTTGATGGTGATCCTAGTTCATGCCATATTAATGGTGAGTTTGTCAACTTTGCATATATTTGAAATAATCTTTAAACTATTGATTTTGGTAATTAATTACACTAGATTTCAAATTTAGCTTTAATTTTCCTTTGATCTACCATCAATTTTAGTTTTAAATCTAAATATTTCCATGTTTTGACATGTGGATGCCACCTCATATCTAGTTAGGTATGCACGAGGCCTGAATATGACTAATATGCTTAGTCAACTCAAAATTTGAACATGTGGAACCTTTTGATTGCTCATAAAATCTCAAAATGTAGGTTAGCATGACTTTTTTGTACCCTTCCACTTGCCATCTTTTAATTTATAGTGATCTCTCGACTGGCATTTTTTGATTTGATTGGTTATGGGATTACCATGCATCACTTTTTCTAGGAAACCAGAGCTTTTCCTTTCCAGATGTCTCTCTCAAAAGGCAATCACAAATTTACTTTTCTAGGTGTCTCCAGTAGAAGACTTTTAGATAACTATCAACAACTTGGTGTTAATCATATAACTTAGGTGGAGACACGTGTGTCTCTTGGAGGTGATCTAGTGGATTTCAAATAGAATTAGCATGGGAAGGACATGTGGCATCATTACACAAGTCTAAAGGGGACATACATCATTATTATAGGATTTTGTTTATTCATATGCCACTTTTCACTATTAGAGGAAACCTTGAGCAACTATTTATCACTGAACCTTGATCAGATATCTCAGATGCTCCCAAATGTCAACCTTGCAAGCTCTCATGAGCTTCTAGATGGATGTAACATGGTGTAGATATGCACTGATCTCAGATGAACCTAAGGGGAACATACATCACCTTAGAAGGCTTTTACAGTTTGATTGGTCACATTTGAGACACACGATGACATCTTGTGTATTTGATGTTGTAGCAGGATACATGGTGGCTAAAATTGAGTGCGCTTGCTCATGAGGGCCATGATTATGACATGTATATTAGGTTTTGAATTCCAATAGCTAGCTTCTTCATGAGGTCTCCAAATGATGCCACATAGCTTACAAGCTCAGTAGATTTGCTCTAGGTGTCTTGTATAAGATTTGATGGATTTCAAAGGCATTACGAAGCCCGATGAGGTAGAAACCTATCTTTTATGCCATATTTTGAGTTTTTACATCGTAAGAGGCATCATAAATATTTGCTTAAATTTGATGCCCTATGAGGTCAAGCAAGAAACTAAGTTTTTTGAAGATGTCATAGACTGTCTTAAGAAAATTTAAACAAGTTAAACACAAAACTTCACAACCAAATGATTTAAACACAACACAATGTTAGTTAAATAAGATATTAACAAAGCTCATGCCATGTTTATTAGAGATCTAAGCTGTACTCCCTTAGCAAAAACTTATCTATACATTATTGAAGTCTTCATAGTTAATAATTTATTGTCAAATAAAACTTGAAGAGGACTTGTTAGAATTTAAATATTTCTAAGTGTCAATCATTATTTCAAAATGAATGATTAACTAGAGTTTGTAGAAGCATAATTAATAGTAAATTAAATCCAAGCCATGTAGTAATAAGATGATTTAACATGTTTAGCATCTTAGGCAATATTTAAAATTTGAATAAATGAGGGTCCCCATTCTAGGAATAGTGGGTAGTTCATCATCAAAAAATGGTGACCTCTCTGAGGAACATTGTAAAATGCTGGAATATAGATATTCTAGTCAAAGATGAATAAAAAATTAGTTGTTTCATTGTGATCTTTAGTTAGTATCAAAACTAATTTTTAAAACTAATGAAATCCCACAAGCTGGAAATAGAGTTTAAACTTGTAGACAATCATACTATGTATGTATTTTGAGGTTTATTAACCATTTCCATTGGGTTTATAAATGATATCTTTAAAGATTCAATACATCAAACATGAAATGACTTAAGCATTATTTATATTTTTTATAATTATGCTTTACTTATTTAAGGATGGCTTGGGCATTGCTATGCTGCTAGCTAGGAATCCATAGCCTTGATAGAGATACCTTTGGCTCCACTCTGAGCCTTGTTCTACTACTAGCTAGATGCCCATAGCCCCAATAGAGATTGCCTAAATCACCATTCATGGAATCTAAAGCTAGTTTATGATTTCACTTCATTTGTGTATCATTTTTTTAATATATGCTTGAATTTGTATATGAGAATGGTTAGGAATTAGAATTAGCCAGGTGTAAGGTTTTGTCAAGAAATAGCTTGGATGTAATTCAATTTCAGATATCAAGTTCTACCCTAGTAATTTATTTGGTGAATTTAAGTGATAGTATGATGGTCCACATAGATTCAAAATTTAGAGAAAGTAAATGTTTAGTCATCTAAACTATATTATAGCCTTAAAATGACTTATGATTTTCATGAGAAAACTAACTTCTAATTAACCCTACCCAACTTTTCTAAATTGGAACACTACTAAAGGGTTTCAAACTTTGTATGACTAATGTTTAAAACCAACAATCCTTTATTACCATTTTTAGGAATAAACTAACACAGATTGAGCCAGTGAATTCTTGTCCAAAGGACTTATTAATAAGCTATAACACATAACAAAAAACACAAAGCATTAACCAATAAAGAACACAATAGGAAAATAAAGTAGGAAAGTGAGAAATAATAAAACAAAAAAGAAAAATAAGAAAATAAACTAGTCTGATCCTACCTATAACTCTAAACAAGCTTACTATCCTTCTAGAGTTTGTGATAGAGTAGCAAATAAATAATGTTTTAGGTAATTCCCATTTACTGGCAAGGATAAGTCATTCTGTTATAGGTCCTTGAGTTTGAATGCATTTTCAGCTAGTATTTCTACTATTTGATATAGTCCAATATAGAGAGGAGTGAACTTGTCATGTTATCCTTTCCTCTCATGGGCCTTTTTTGATAGTAGGACCAAGTCTAATATGCATAATGCTTTAACTTTGGCTCATTTGTTAAACCATCTCTTAACAACATCTTGATGCTTGCTGAAATTATTCAATGCTTCATCTTTGGCATCTTCTATTTGGATTATGTTTAGTATTTGGTATTGTACTCTTTCATCATCTTCCATATACTTGGCTATAAACTCATAGGTGGATAACTTGAGTGTGATAAGAAGAATAGGTTGTTGCCTATAGACTAGTAAGAATGGGGAGGCTTTGAGCACCTATTTATATCTTGTTATGTCTACCCATAAAGCATAATTTAGTAGGGACTACCATTTTCTAGGTTTATTTTCTGTAGACTTCTTGATGACATTCATCAAGTTTTTATTGTTAGATTCTATAACTCCATTACCCTGAGGGTAATAGTTTGAAGTAGACTTGATGAATATTTTATTGTCATAGGCCCATTCAATGAATTTGGATGATGCAAAGGATATGACATTGTCATATACTAAATATAGGGGTGTCCCAAACTGACTAATGATATTTTCCTCAAGAAATTTGATGATGTCAATGCTTTACTATTCTTGGTGGCTATTACTTCAGTCCACCTGGTGCAATAGTCCATGGTAGTGAGTACAAATTTATGTCCCACTAAGGAGTTAGGATTGATCACTCCTATGAAGTTGAGGCCCCATTATGAAAATGGTTTCATTTCAATCACTAGTTATTAAGGTATGGCTACCTTTGTCTCTCATTGATCAAACACTTGACATTGATGGCATGTTTGCACATAAGCATGGGCATCTTTGAATATGGTTGGCTAGTAGTAGTTAGCTCTCAATATCTTGTGTGTTGTGGTTCACCCTAAAGGATGACCACTTCCTAGTTTATCATGGAAATTATTCATGATCTTCATGGCTTCAACTCTAGAGGCACATCTTAGATAGATCCCCTCATAATTCTTTCTATAGAAGACTCCTCTCTTGATCATAAAGTGAGATGATCTTATCCTGAGGGACCTTTTATGTTCTCTTTTAAGGTGTGGGGGACACTCTGTGCAAAAAATAGTGGACAATATCCTTGTACCAGTATCCACCAGACAATTGACTTGATTCAACTTGCAAAACATCAATGCATGGATCAATATTTGCATTAATTTGGATTAGACCTTGGCCTCTAACTAACTTAGTAGATTTTATTACTAGGTTATATTCTTAGATTTTGGTCATCCATTTCTCTCTTCATTCTCCAAGTTCATTTGGTCCCAACATCAACTTGACAACCATATCAGACACTATGTCATATGTCTTTTTCCTTAGGATGTTGTGCTTGAACTTCTTGATAACCTTTAATAGAACATAGGCTTGTTTATCCAGAATAGGATAGTTAAGCTCTACATTCTTCAAATTTGTGCTCATGAAGGCTATGGGGTGCTCTTTGTCATCCTCTTTATACATTACGATGATAACAACAATGTGATCATAAGTAAAAGAATATATAACAAAAAGCTACCATTACCCACATTTAAATGAAGTAATTATTGTAACCCATATTAAAGAACCATTTATTATTGCTTTGAAATTAATAACTAAAATTACAAACTAAAGTTTAACTAACCTATTTATACAATAGATGTCATCTAAATGTGTGAAATGGTAGCTTTTCCTTCTTATCGATATCTATTTCATGTCATTTCATGTCCCTATTCTCTTATTTTTTATTCTTGTTATGAATTTTCAAAAACCCTATCCACATTTTGTATGACCACTCAAATCTCCTAGTAAACTACAAGTGCTTCATTAAGAACATTCCTTCACTTCTGCTTGATTTGCATACTATGCATACTAATACATGGTCCATTTACCTAATTTAATTCATGGCTTCTACATGAAACTTATTCATCATTACATAATCTCCAAGTCAACTCAACATAACCAAAACCTAATTTCTTATCCTTCAAATTTCATAGCAATTTGTTAATACAATTTTACAAAAAAAACCAAAGTTCCAAAATCATGAAATTATTTTAGTTAAATTGCTTTTGGTATTTTACCCTATTTAACCTCCCCACTATGTCACCAAAAAATGGGTGAAAAGTAAACAAATTTAAAAAAGATCCACAAAAACCTAATACTTCTATAAGCTGGAATGCATCTAATGTTAACATAGTATAGTTTAGTTTCTATAAAGATTTTAAGAAAACACAACTAGTCAATACATAGATGTCACATACTATGTTAATCAAGATAAGTAATGATCTCAAACAATGCAAATATGCCTTACTCACTAAAAGGGCACACTATGAAAGCAACATTCAAAACTTTAGTAGAATAATTATTTTCTTTCATTTATCTAAGAAATCAAGTGTGTAGAGTGTGTGTGTGTGTATAATTTTGGTTCAGCTCCCTCAATCCTCAATGTTGATATCTCTACCCTCCTCCCTTATGATACTCTCCCTCTTACTACTTTGTGAGGGTGGGATAGTCCTACAACCACCTCAATCAAAAAAGGGTAGTTATTCCAAGCCTATAAAAAGTAATCAAATACTTATAATATATATTTATCAATGAACTTTTGTAATGCAAATCAATTTCAAAATGAGATCATAGTTAAACATGATCATAGTACTTTCATGAACATATGCAAATGTTTTCCAATATAACTAATCACAAAAAATAAATAATATGACTACCAATCATACAACATGAATATCTAGATATAATATGAAAATTATAACTAAAAATCATTAGTTCTATATCCCTTACTAATACTTAAGTAGTTTTTTTAGAGTGGGACAAGATGTAACAAGTAGGTCTAGGGGTTAGAGGAACTAGATTGAAGTATTGGAATGTGATTTTGAATGATGGGTAGAAAGGGGTGTTTGTGATGATACTAGAAGAGCTATACAACATCAAATATCTCATTGAGAGAATATAAATGCTAGGAAATAAAACTCCAAGGTCATTTAGTGTTAGTAATGATGATGTATCAAAGTTCTTAGTTGATGCTAGGGATGATGAATTGGAATAACAAAGCTAGATGAATCTAAGAATATGATCAATTATTTTTGGTTATGTAGTAAATGTCATACACAAAGTGAGTGAAAATATGATGAATCTAGTCCTAAGGAGAAAGAAAAGAGGGAATGACAAAGGTTTAGACATGGAGATCATTGTATTGACGACCTCACAAATGAATGGGTATACCAATGGGGTTTACTTATACATGATCTTTCTCATCAAAATCATTGATATTTAAATGATGATATTAGGAATGGGAGTGGAATATATATATATATATATTTTGAGTTTATGTAACTTTAAATATTGCTACAAAAAATAAGAGATATAACCTTAGGAAAGATACCAACTCTATTCAAGTACGAATGCTCTGCAAGTGTTATAAATTATGAAAAGATAATGAGAAATGGAATTTTTAAGCATATGTATTATCTATAAAATTTTATTAAATAGGAACTTTTTATTAAATGATGTGTGGTAGCAAGGTTTGGGTTCTTGTTCATCTTGAAGGGGCTTAATTGGTTGTATTTTATAGTGTTTTGACAATGATTTATAAAGAAATCAAACTATGCTAATTGATGAAAAAATGAAAATAATTTACAATGATTTAAGGAAGGATAAAATGAAATGAAATTAAAGTCTATTATTTTTTAAATTTTAAATTATATTTTTATGCATGCAAATCTAAAATTGAAATCTAGACTAAAGATACAATCACTGATTTTCCCCTTTCTAGACACCATCTTTTGCCAATATGTAGGCTAAATGAAAATTTTATTCTTGTATTTTTACAATAGAAATTGATGAAACTATTATGAAATTAAAAATATCTAACATTTAGATAAAAATCATATCCAAACCATGGGAAGTATAACTTCCAAGTATCTAGATTTTTTTGTATGCATGTAAGCTAGAAACTAGTCTTTTTGGGATTTAAATGATTGAATATAGAAATAAATGGTATAATATGAAATTAATTCCAAATATAAGTTATGGTTTTATTATTTTATGGAAAAAATATTTATTATTTAGATAAGTGAAATCATATCTAATATTCAAGCTTTTCCTTTATCTAATTTGTCTAAGTGTTTGTGGGTGTGTGCATGCTTGTTCTAAACTTAAAAGTGAATTATTTTGAATGTATGTAAATAATTAGTAAATGTAAATAATATACCCTATGTTTTTATTCATGCTATGTTTTTAAAACTCTTTCTATGTGTAATCAAAATTTAAATAACTAAGCTAATTTTTTTGGTGTAAAGGGGAGAGAGAAGAAGAGTTTCTTTTGAATTTATTTCATGATTTTCAACTTATTTCTAATTTTATTAATTATTAAATATAATATAAAACAAATGATCTAATATAAATTTGAAAGTTAAAACCCCCAACCTAATCATTTGTGATGACCAAGTGATAACAAGATATTATTGTAGTGAGTATAAAATCCTAAGGTATGCTATCTCCTTATTTTCTCAATAAAAATCATTAAAACTCTCCAAAAAGAGGATGGAGAGAAAATAAAACAAGAGGAAAAAATATTGAAGAAAAGAGTGGATAAATAGTGGCTGAATTGATCCAATAAGGAAAATAACTAGTTTCTAATTATGGATTCTCCTCTCCAAGATTGCATAGGAAAAACAAAGATTATAAAAAAATAAAGCAAATAATCCTTCAAAAATCAAGTTAGTCAGGATAGGGATCTATAAGACTCAAAATATTCAATCTATAATGAAAATATCAGATCCATAAACCTAAAAAAGAAAGATAATTATAAGGGAAGAAAGATGTTGCCTATGATAGTTTAAATATCTCTTGAACCACTTTTATAAGGGATAAGAAGGATAAGATTTGATAAAAATAAAGATAGGGATGAGCTAGGCCATTTAGGAGGTGATAAAAATCTAAAATGAGAAAGAAAAATGATAAAAAATCATGTAAAATTTGTGAAAAGTGAATTCTCAAAGTTAAATCTAAAATACGCATAAAGGGAGATGAAACCACTACCTTATGTTGGTAGCAAAGATGAAACTACTATAATCAGAGATATAATTATTACTATCAATAATGAGACCACCATAGCATAATGACAAACCACTAATCACATAACACTTCCATAATGGTGGTTTTTAAAACCACTATGGAGGGGTCATCATGGGAGGTTCAACTGTGTTATGGAGATGGGTAGTTGTGTCATGAGAACTACCACTTCCATAATAGGAGATATTAGATTAAAATTTAAGAAAAAAATGACCCTAAAAAGATCAAATTTAAAGTTAAAAAGGGGCTCATAAAGGATGTTATAAACACAATTACTAAGAGAAATTTATATCTAAGCATATATATGTCGAGGTCCTTGTATCTTCATTGGATTTATCATAAATGTTGCATCATGTAATTTTTTGGTGTGTATATAATTCCCCATTAGGGAGATGCCTCATCATGAATTACTAAGGGTGTTTCCCAAGTAGTGGTGCATCCAAAGGGAAAATGAGGGATTATCTTACTTACCTATGTAATACAATGAAGCCATCTGAGATGCCCTCTTGATGTGTTAATAAAAGATGAGAATCAAGTGTGGTTTTAAAAAAAAGGCAAATGATATAATAACTAATATAAACATGAACATGAATACTTACGATGTATGTATGAGTGAGGATATGACTTGAACCATCTCATTACAAGACTAAATTTGGGGTTGAATGGTGTAAACCTACAAAAGCAAGATGATAAATAGACATAATACAAAAAGTGTTCGATTTTAAATTATTAGTGTGAGATACATAATACATTAATTAGGCCATAAACAAATTAAAAAAATGTAAAATATACTTTTAGAATGGAAATTAATAAAAAGGATTTTTTTAAAAACATAACAACCAGTTAGAAAGATGATATATTCATTTTTTTCCAAAAATAGAAATAATTTATGAAAATTAATTTGTGATATTTTTGAGATCTTGATTCATGGTTCTAGCATTGAGCTAGAAATATGCTAAATTGATGAGCATAGAGTGGATATGAAAACTATACTAAGAGTAGGTAAAATAGGTCAGATCTAGTTTAGTTCTCATCATTTTAAAGTTTTTATTCAAATTTTGAAAAATTACTTGAAAATGCATTTAGATTATATTAAATTTTAATTTTATTACATATGTGTGATTGGGGGGTCAGGTACACTAATGCATTTTTTTAAAAATTTAGCTATATTTTTTAGTTTTTGGGAGGCATTTGTGTAGGGTGTGGCCATATGGAAAAACTATTGCATTGGGATGGCAACACCAGTCTTTGAAGATCATTGGTTACATCTTTGATGTGGCAGTTATATAATAATGATTTAGTGGGAAGGTGGTTATGCAACCTATGGTTATGTGGTAGTTTCATAATTATCATAAATTATGATGAAACCACCACTAAAATCTAGGGTGGTTTTGTAACTACCAATTGTAAAAGATGAAGATTTCATCATAGTTAGAGCAAGAAAGTTTTTAAAGTATTTTTGAGGCTAGAGAATGGTTTGTCAGTGTTTCAAGTTACCTTATACGAAATGGGGATACATTCAATGGAGATGAGCTAGGGAGTAAGAGTGGATTATATAGGTTATGGCATAAATGACAATAGATGAGTTATATTTTTTGGATAGGGCCGAGATCTTGAATATTGCATAGTTGGGGATCATTCCCCCATTAAGTAGATTATTGTGTCATCTACTTATTAAGATGAAAATCATAAAACTTTCCAATTTTTGTTAGTTTTGAGAGAGTGGACCATGAATCTCATAGGTATGTATATGATACTATGTTTACCTATGATGGGTCAAAATTTTAACCTAAAAGATCCTGTAGATAGGGGCAGGCTACTAATTGGGTAGAGTGTTTTGGAGATGAAAATTCACCCAATATGGGTGCAAAGTATGGAGTAAGGCTTATATGAGGGTGGAGAGATTAGTAATCCTAACCCTTCACAAATCCATCATAGATATCCTTTCCTCTTGATTAGTGGGATAAAAGGGGACATAACACCTATTATACTGATAGTGAGGTATATAGAGGAGAAGGGCTTACACTATTCATGGTAATAAGAGTTATTGTCTAGGATGTACAAGGAATTATATAGGATACCATGCTTAGGGTTAATTTATATTAGCCACCCATAATTTTTTATGAGTTGGGAATATGAGAGGATGGTCCCTTACTAGTAAGGGGTTATAGTTGGGGATGCAAGGGCCATTATAGCTTGAAAATAGATAGGTATGGATCCTTTTAGAGCCTTACCCTAAGTAGTGGTGGCCTTAAGAGTGGAATATTTTATAGCCATGACTTAAGGCATGTTGGGATAATGGGTTGATGAGATGACTACGCCAAAGTAGTTATAGAATTACAAAAGGTTAGGGATAGGATTCTATAATTAGATGTGCATCTTATACATAGGTTTCTTCAAATGTTTGGAGTATTGTATGTAGTCTAGGTAATAGTGCCTCCACTAATATACAAAGGGTTAGGGATAGTTGAGATTCTATATTAGATATGTTTTAGTGGCACACCCTCATATGAGGTTTCTAATCATGGGTACATCCATGATTAGGGGAGTATAAGCTAGGTAAAAAGATAGACAACAAGATGTGGAAGGAGAGGAGGTGGAATACATGTATCCATTATAGTTTCAATAATAGTTTGAGGTCATTAATAGCCACACCAATATGCACATCCACCACCAAAAACACCACCACTGTAGGATCCCCTAAAGCAATAACATGTAGTAGGTGGAGGTGATAGAGGAGGGGACCAAATATGAGGTGAGGTACATGAGTTAGGAGAGGAGGATATCACCATGAGATCCAATTAAGAGTGGGATCCATACTAGTATCAGGATGATGTGTTGTCACTTTGATTTTCACCCTTTGAGAAGGTGTTTCATGTCTCCTCATTAAATTCACACAATGGGAACTCTTTAAGGATGTGGGTGACCTATGACTAAAGAGAACCTCTAGAGAAGGATGGATCCATTGATGCTACACCTAAGACTAACATTAGTCCTACTCAAATTTCAAGGAAAAAGGAGAGATAAAGCATGAAATAAATTAATAAAGGGGGTGATTCACCAAATTATAGTTCTCCTCTACTTGTTTATGATTGTTACAATGGACTAAAACAAGATTAATCATGGTTTCACAACTACAAACATCCCTTCCAACATAAGTGTTTCAATATGGAGTTTATAGTTAATGCATAAATCAAGAGAGATAATAAAGAGGTCTACAATAATACACCAATGAATATTTACACACTTAGCCTTTCCAAGACTGCTTCAAACACACCTTATCACCTTCAAGAAGATGAGTTAATCACAAAGAGGCAAGAATGAAGAGGAAAAATGTAAGGAAGTTAAACACTATCACTATCATTCATCAACAATTCATCATAAGAACACTATATAAAAGATGGATAAAGCATGAATCATATTGTATTAAATTCAAAAGTAATAACTGTTGGTGTTCTAGATTATACCCTAGTTACTAAGGGGATTGTTCATATCTTCCTACTAAAATCTAGTCCAAAATGGGATTGATCCTAGGTTGTGGGTATCCTAATAATGGATCAAACCTCCAGAAAAGGCCAAATTCCTTCTAGATCTATCACCTATACTAAACCTAAACTAGCAGTTGCTCGAAAAAGGGAGAGATATTTTGAAAATAATGTATGAAAGCATGTAAAAGAGGTGATGTACCAATGATTCAATCACTCAAACACACACAAGACACACCATAGGATGTAATCAAGACCAAATAAAATCAATCTCACATAAATATTTTAGAATAAGGCATTAATAAGTTATCAAATTACCATGAGAGGGAAAATATCTAATTTCAAGATAGACAACAAACTATAAATTACACTTTTAATGACCTATGAAAACTATGAAGCATTTCCTGAAGGTGATAAAAACTTAGACATAGACAAGGAACATACATTCACTTAACCACAGTACATGAATTCATGGAACACACTTCAATCTAGATTAGAAAATAATGGAATTTAATTTATATTACATCAAAAGGTGTTATAGTATAAATTTTGGTAGAGTCTGGTCATATCAAAAAAAGGGATCTAGTTTAAGGCTTAGAATCCTATATTTATAGAAAAGAGAAGGAGAGAGAGAGTTGCGTAGATAGAAAACATTGAATGAGGTCCAACTAATATTGATGGATTAACATTCTCAAGGATGTTGAGTCATGATTTTATCAAGAAATAAGGTCCTATAAAAGAATTGAATGCTCCATTGATCTTTATCTATCCACTAGGTGTCCTTTTTGGAACTCTATGTCATTATCTAATGATTTGTTGATGAGGATCATGTTGGGTGGCCAAATATACCTACTTATTGAAAAAATGACCTTGATGTTAGGCAAGACACCTCTCCATGGTTTGTATTTGCTCCAATATCAAACACAAGTCTGTTTATAGGTGAAAACCAATCCAACTATTGGTTTTCACATAGTCATAATATCCATGAAAACTTGTAGACTACTTTTCCTTGCTTCATAATCATTGGTTAATATTTGATATCTATATTAGGTCTAAAGGACCTATTTTACCTATATAAAGCTTTGCTGGTGATGCTTGGTTTTGCTGGTTCCACCTGGTTCTTCTTCGAGCTCTGGGCCCTTTATTTTTATTTTGCCATGGTTGAAGAATTCCCCATCAAACTCCATAAAAAATGTCTTAGGTTTAAACTTTGTTTATTGGATATTGATTTCTAACTTAGATCATTGACATGTTGACCCATCTCACTCCATTAGATCCTGATTATATAGCTGAATGATGATCATTGATCTTTTGCTAGTTAAATGCACTATTGACACTTATCATACACACATTTGCTTTTGAGATTTTCTAACCCCTTTCACCTCCACTCACCATTATATATGAATGTATGATCAAACACATCCTATTAGATTTGTGTGGGACCCATGGTTTGAAATCCAATGACTATTTATTGGGTCTTAAATTTGATGTCTATGCAACCATCATTTGACCTTCATGTGGATGTATTTGACATCATATAGACCATCAAACTTAAGCTCTAATAGATTTTTGTAGTGGATTAAAGTTGAAATCTTCATGAATTTATCCCATTATTTAACCAAATTTGAAGATTTATATCTTGAAGCACAAAAATCATTAAGGCATGAAATTTGTTGGAGATGTTCTTGAGATCACAAAGATTCTACCCACTTGATCCACTAGCTTTGAGAGCTTTTTAAGTGGAGATAAAAAATGATCAAACAAGCTAGTCTATGTGTCTTCACATAACATCTGCATGATTTTCATTGATCATTTGAATCTCAATAGATATTCATCAAGGCCTGAATTTGACACTTGCATGACCATCTTGCTTTACATGATCAACTTTAGAACTCTATAACTTAAACTAGGAAGCTTGCACAGACTTAAAATTTGTAGGATATATTTTTGGCTTTAGGGACTTTATAACACTATAATATTATTGCTCATGAGGCAGTCTGAGTTCATTTACAAAATGTGAAAATGAACTAGTTTATTTGTTCCTATGTGACATCTTGGTGATGGTATGATTCCTCAAATTTACACAGTCCATATCTTTGCTCAATATTTCAAGGCTCTGATGATTTCATAAAGCTTGTGGAACTTGGTTCATGTTCTTAGACACCATGAAAACTACTTGGACCCTTCATCTATAACTATAGACTTATCCATTGAAGATAAATCAAATCACACTTTGAGCTTACTTAAAGTGTTTTAAAATATTTGCAAAAGCTATATGGTCTCCACTTGAGGTCTATCTACTCTTTGTGACATTGGGTCACTCTTCAATCAAGAAATTGCTACTTCCACTAGACTCTTCAAATAAGCACATTTTTGGTATGTAGACTAAATTTGGTCAATAATAACCAATATCAAAATTGGTAGGGTTATGCCATAACCAGCTAGAGGATGATTTCAACTTCACCTACGCGAGTATATGTAGGCAAAGAGAATGGAAAGAGAAAGTGGATGTGTAGGAATATCATTTTGGTTCTTATCAAATCATGGGATCAATTACAACTCTAATTTAAAGTGAAAAAAATAGTCATATGATTATTTATTTAGCATGTGTGGGCCTTGGTTGATGATGCTCTCTTGAGAGGTGGTGCATGAGTTAATCTTGGCCTTCTATGACTCATTCTTGATCTCTTAAAACTATACCCTTTCTTAATTAAGGAGTTACAAGCTTAGGTTTAGACACATGGCCTAATTTTTATCCTTTTTCAACCTTACCCATATTTGAGGATCTCCAAATTGATGTTATAGGGTTGTGTTTATGTTTTAGAGTTATTAACACAATGAATCTAGTAGACTTCCTATTCAAGATCCCTTTAAGACTACCAACACCCATGGAATGAGATTTTTTATGACTTAAATATTCCTATAAGGATGAAATTATATATCTATATGGGTTTCTCAAGGATATTTATGCCTTAAATGACCTTAATAAGGTTTGCAATTCTATTTCTTCAATGCAAGTGATAGTGTGATCTTCACTTAGCTTAGTCTCCTATTTGAGAAACTATAATATAACCATGATGAATTATTGTATTTGTGGTGGAAGGTTATTATACCTCTTCCCAAGCTTTAAAATATTTACAAACTAGTCAAGAGATTCTCACACACTCAAACACCATGTAGACTAGTCAAGAACCCTACTTTCCCTCATGGTATATACCTATGTTTTAGATTTTCATCCATACTCATGAAATTTATGGACTAGATAAAAATTTAATAACTTAAAATACATCGAAATAGACCTGAAATTTTTAATAGGTGTCATTCATTAAAACTCAAAATATGCACTTTTTGTAAAAACTAGTCTTGTAGGGTAACAAAAAAGCTAGTTTGATAATTTTTTTATATTTTGAACTCCAGAGGGTATAAAAAGATGATTATTCTAGGATTTTAAATTTTATGAACACATATAACCATTAAAATAACTATTTTTTCATGATCAAGCACAAAAATATAAAAAAATACTTATTTTGTGGTTTGTAACAACTAAGAAATCAAGAGCAATGAACCTAGAGAGAAATGGGCATATCTTGTGTTTTATGGGCTATACATACCTCGTTAATATTTTTAAAGGACACACACACACACACACACACACACACACACACACACACACACACACACACACACACACACACACACACACACAGACACACAGACACACAGACACACAGACACACACACACACACACACACACACACACACACACTACAAGTACTTAATTCATTAAATCAATCAATAAAATTTCATAAAAACACTCTTTTCAGACCTACTACAACCCTAAAATCAAGAAAAATGGAGAAATCTTCTTGAATGGGTTATTGAATTATTAGTTTGAGTTATTTGGGTGATTAAATTATGTTTAAATGTTGTTAAAACATAATTTTGGATGTGTAAATACCATTAAAATTCATATTTAATCCCCATCACCTCTGAAAACACTTGATAACCTCGAAATCTACCTGTCATGTCAAGAAATAACAAAATAATGAGATTTACTTACCAATGGAGGTCTGATAAGGGTTTCTTGATTGGATTATTGTGTTTTAAGGAATTTTATAATCCTTGATATTTATTTTAAACTACCATAATGCATTCATCAAACTTAAATATGCTACCAAAAGGAGAAAACTAAATTATTGGGGTTTTAAAGGGGTTTAGAGGTGCTAAACTTGTTAGTGATTGTTCATAAATACCTACATATAAAACTCAAAAATATTTACGAAAAGTTGTAGGGAATATGGTTGAAATTAAACCCCTAATATCACTAGTCAGCATACTCTCTCTTCTCTATGAACCAACACTCAACCTACTGACCTTTTTTGAATTTTGAGCTAGGCCTTCTACCTGAGCATGGTTTTAGGCATAAGAATGTTGGAGGAGGTTTTGGTAGGTATTTAACACCTTTTTACACTATCTATTTAGCTAGATACACTTGATCCTATTGGTAATTTGGCCTATCAAGGCTAAATGCCAACCCTTAAAATTGAAAACTTTTCATGGCCATCATAATGTCAATTAGCTATTAAGTGAAGGGAGTATGTATCAATGTCATGTAAATGGTTTTAAGTGTCATTGTGATGTTTTGACAAATAATTAAAGTGGTCTTGTGATCTAAAGTGCCTTGATGGAGATATATGTGAGGTGGTAGCTAATGACTCACTGATATATTCAATATTTTCTAGCATAGTGGGTTATAAGCTTTGAAAGGTGGTGAATATACATAAAGTCCTCATGGATAAAATTTTAATAAGGTATAATGTACTTTTCATGATTTTTAGTGGCAAATATCCTTTGTGATGCTATGCATATATTTCCTAAAAGGAAGATTTTGGTCTTAAAATGCCAAAATTACACCTCAAAAGGCCACTAAATCATACATAATACTTTTAAACACATTCATATTCATGTAATTTACTTAATACACAAGTATTATGCTTTTGAAGTATTTATTTATGTAGATATAAAGTGTATTTTGGGTATTAAAGAGTTCCCACATGACAAAATACCCCATTTTACTCTAAAATATAATTATTGCTTATTTTAATAAGCTATTTGACTTGTAATCTTCTTCATATTTCCCTAAATTGGTGGCCCAAATCTTGAAGTGTGAAAAAAATGCAATAAAAAGGCCATTTTCATGCATTTCATGTAGGGAGTATGGATTTGTACAAACTTTTCCATACGTTAGAGGCCAAGAATTTGAAAAAGGTTTTGTGATAAGTGTTTTATGTTGGATGGTGGAGCTTGATCTTATTATAATGCCCAGTTACTGATAGGAGGGATGTGTGTGGGGAAAAAACCCCCAAATAGGGTTTACATGGGGGTCTAAGGGGTGGTGACATTATAAAATATTATAATTTCATAGTAAATATGGACCGTTCACTATTAGGTCACTAATCTAATGGTAGAAATTATGTTTGTGCACTTTTGCATTAATATGTAACCCTCCTTTGATATGAGGGCATGGTAATCATAGTGGCATACTGTGTGTGAGTGAAGATGACATTTTAGTGGATGTATTTTTGGTTTTCCCTTCATTTTTGAGACTGAATAATAAGGACTAACTATTTCTGTGTGGATGTAGCCAATATTGGGTGAACCATGTTAAATCTATGTCTCTACTGTGTTATGTTTTATGCATTTTATTTCCATATTTAATTAATTAATATTTATTTATGTTAAATATTCCTAAAATTTTAGAAAATATTTATGGTAAAATTATCTCATACAGGCTCAAACTAATTCCCAAACACCACATAGTTTTTTTATAGCTCAAGAGAGACCTTTAGGTTTGTAGATGGTACGACCATGAGAGAGAATATCAAGATATATAATTTTGGGTAGAGTAAGGGGTCAAAGAGAGATTATATATTTGGTAATTTTTCATTAATTTAGATCTATATCCTTTATGAGTAATCCTTTACAATTTAAGGTACTTGTTATGGCTTCGACATTCAGGCAAATAACCAATTTTATGAGTTTTCTCCTCTCCTGAGCATGATGACGAAAAAATGGAAGTTTTTGGATCTTTTTAGGAGTATGAACCACCTTTACATGAAATTAATAAACTTATTTCCACATGTGTGAGGGTACGTGGATCTAAAGAAGATATACACTGCTAATTTACAGTCTGTAAGCAAATAGAGGAAGGTTGTATGGTTCATGAGGATCCAATAATATCAAGATTTGTTGATATTTGATTTTTAGGGTTTAATTCATGTCAGATGTACTTAATTAAAGTGAAACAATGTTCCTCAAGGTCAATCCCCATTAAAGACATTCAATCATCCCAAAACATCCTCATAGTCTCAATTTAGCAAAGGTTAAGGAAACTTAGCTTTTGTTAAGGTATTTAGATGATTCTTAGGTTTCATTTTTGACAGTGTATACTAGCTCAAATGACTCCAAAATGATATATATTATTATTATTACCTAATTATCCTCATTAATATCTTGACATTATAAATATTTTCCATTCTCACTCCATACTTCATTTCACTTTCACATCCTTGTCACTACGTTTTCACCATTTTATAAGCTTATCTTTCCACTTTTTTCTTAGTTTCATCGATTCCCATAATACATACACATATCAATACCTATCCATACAATTAACATCATTGATACAATATTTTTAGGATTAAAGAATTCTATAAAACATTATGGTCAAGAGGATATGATTATTCTACCCTACACACTGCTAAATAGGGGAAAACCTCCACCTATAACCAAGGCAAACTTAGTCAAGATGTGATTCATGAAAGTGGTATTTTGAGGAGACTATAAATTATGGATATATAAATGAAATAATAATAAAATATATCCCTTAGTTTTTATGCCTTTAATGAGCTTAATAAGGTCTGTACTTCCATTTCTTCAATGCAAGTGAGAGGGCAATCTTTACTTGGCTTAGTATCCTATTTAAGAGATTATAATATCACCATGAGGAATTATTAGATGGGTTTTGGAAGGATATTAAACCTCTTTCCAAGATTTAAAATCTTCCCAAACTAGTCAAGTGACTCTCACAAACTCAAAAACAATGCAAACTAGTTAAGAACCCTAACTTCCTTGATGGTAAAAACCTATGTTTTATATTTTTATATTATCTCATGAAATATAAATTTTTTATAACAATTAAATAAATTAAATTAAATAAAAATATACCTAAATGTAAATTTTCAAGAGGTTTCATTAAGTATAACTCAAAATATGTACTTTTTTGTGAAGACTAGGCTTATAGGGCAGAAAGCAGACTAGTTTGTTAAAAATATATATTTTATACTCCAAAGGGATTCAAGAGCTCATTATTTTTTTATTTTAACTTGGATTAAACCATATAACCATTAAAATCACTATTTTTTCATGATAAAGCATAAATAATATAACAAACACTCATTTTTAGGTCTACAACAACTTAGAAATTAGGAATAATGAACCTAGAGAGAGAGAAATGGGCATATCTTGAGTTTTATGGGGTATAAATACCTAATAAGACTTATATATATATATTAAAAATATTTAATTCATTCAATCAATCAATAAAGTTACAAAAAATACTCTTTCTAGGCCTGCTACAACCCATAAATCAAGAAAAAAGGAGAAATCTTATTGAATGGGTTAATGAATTATTGGTTTGAGTTGTTTAGGTGATTAAAATATATTATAATGATGTTATCACATAATTTTTGATGTTTATATACCATTAAAATACATCTTTAATCCCCATCTTCTCTAAAAAATTTTCATAACCTCCATATATGCCCGTCATGTTAAGAAACAACAAAATGAGATTTGATTGCTAATGGAGTTATGATCAAGGTTACATGCTTGAAGTATGGTGTTTTAAGGATTAATATATCCTTTGAGAGTGATATGTAAATACCATAATGCATCCATCAATCTCAAATATGCTATCAAAAGGAGAAAATTGAACTATTCAGGTTTGTAAGGGTTTTAGAGGTGCTAAGCTTGTTAGCGATTGTTCATAAGGTCCTGCGCCTTTTTTTAAATCTCAAAAATATTACCACAATTTTTTATGGAATATGGGTTCCATTAAACCCCTAAGATCACTAGTCATAACATTATCTCTCCTCCATGAACCAACACTTAACCTTCTAACCTTCTTTGCTTGTGATTGAATCGACGGAGTTCTTGAGCAATATTTTACATTGTTTATAATTTTACCTTATATATGAACATGATTTTGGTCTTGAGAAGGATAAAAGAGATTTTGGTATGGATTTAACACCTTGTTACATGGCCCACTTGGCTAGAAACACATAATCCGACATAGTACTTTGTAAAATCTCATCTAAACATGCCTTAATTTGCTATGAAACCTATTCATTTGGAAAGATGTCATGATCTAACCACTTAATATATGTTATATGTAGTCTTTCTTGGATTTTACAATGATATTTTACATATAATAACATATTTACATTCCTTTCACTTGGATTAGTATCCTATTTGAGAAATTTTCAGATCACCATGAGAATTCTTAGATGGGTGGTGGAAGGTTATTAAAACACTTCCAAAGCATGAAAAGCTTCCCAAAATGGTCAAGAGACTCTCATAAACTCAAAAATCATGCAACCCAGTCAAGAGCCCTAATTTCACTCATGGTACAAACTTATGTTTTAGCTCTTTGTCCCTCCTCATGAACTTTGCATACTTGAGGCTAATTTCAAAACTTTAAGGACATAAAAAAATACCTACATTTCTTTTTCAATAGGTTTCATTTAGTAGAACTCAAAATATGCACTTTTTTTGAAAATGCTTGTAGGGCAGCAAGTAGGCTATTTTGCTATTTTTTTTGTAATTGAACTATAGAGGGTCTAAAGAGCTGATTATTCTAGGATTTTAACATGGGTGAAGACAACATTTGGACACAGTTTAAAAATATTTGGGGTGTTTCATATTTTGAGTTAGGTTTCCCATATCAATGTCATTGCATGATGTAATTCACAATAATGGGACAAATTTTAGAAATATTTTGGATGTTTCATATTTTGAGTTGGGTTTCTTGTACCAATGTCATTAAATGGTGAAATTTTCAACACTAGGATAAATTTTAGAAACATTTTGGGTGTTGCATATTTTGATTTGGGTTTCCCATACCAATGTGGTTGTGTGGCATAATTCACAACACTAGGATAAATTTCAAAAATATTTGGCATGTTACATATTTTGAGTTGGGATTATTATACTAGTGTTGTTATATGTTTAAATTCACAATTATGGGACAAATTTTATAAATATTTGTGGTGTTGCATATTTTGAGTCAAGTTTTCCATACCAATGTCATCTATAGTGAAATTCATAACATAAAGATTTTTTTTGGAAATATTTGGGGCGTTGTAAAATTTTAGTTAGGTTTCACTTACCAATGTCATTACACAGTGTAATTCATAACACTTGGACAAATTTATAAAATATATGGGGAGTTACATATTTTTAGTTGGATTTACCTTATGAATGTTATTGTGTAGTTCAATTTGCAACATTAGGACAAAATTATGAAATATATGGAGTGTTGCATATTTTGAGTTTTTATATACCAATGTAATTTCATGGAATAATTCACATAATGGGACAAATTTCAAAAATATTTGGGGTGTTTCATAATTTGGGTCAGGTTTCTCATACCAATGTCATTATGTAACATAATTCACAACAATGCAATGTCTTTATGTAGTACAATCCACAACACTAGGAAAAGTTTTATAAATATATGGGGTGATGCATATTTTGACTTAGTTTTGTTGGGAAAATAATTATTATTACATACATTATTAATGTATGAGAATTAAAATATATTGTGTGTTTGAATTTTACGTGAGTAACAACTAATTTAGATAGGTTTATGTGAGGATTTGAAAGAGTTATTATCAAGATAAGTTAAGAGAGATAAGCAATTTGTGGATGAGAATAGACCTCACATTTGTAGGATATTTTACCTCTATATATGTAATCTCTTACTATTATATTGGTATCTTGTATGAATAAAAACAAAGACTATTATTAGTTTAATGTGAAGGTTTATTTTATTTTGTGTCAAATCTATGTAAATCTAGGAAAAATATATCCAGGTTTCCCATACCAATGTCTTTACATGGTAAAATATATAACACTGTGAAAATTTTTAGAAATGTTTGGGGTGTTTCATATATTGGGATAGGTTTCTCATACAAAGGTCATTATGCAATGCAATTCACAACACTGGGACAAATTTTGGAAATATTTGGGTGTTATATATTTTGAGTCAAGTTTCCATACCAATGTCATTGCATAGTGCGATTCTTAACACTAGGAAAAATTTAATAAATACATGGAGTATTGCAAATTAAGTGTCGAGTTTCCCATACTAAAGTCTTTATGTGTCATAATTTACAACACTAGGAAAAATTCAAATATATTTGGGGTCTTGCATATTTTGAGTTGGGCTACTCGTACTAGTGTCATTGCCCAATGTCATTCACAATAATGGGACAAATTTCAAAAATATTTGGGATTTTGCATACTTTGAGTCAATTTTCCTATAGTAGTGCTGTTGTATGGTGAAATTTACAACATTGGGATAAATTTTAGAAACATTTGGGGTGTCACATATTTTGAATCATGTTTCACATACCAATGTGGTTGTGTGGCATAATTTTTAACACTAAGACAAATTTGATAAATATTTGGTGTGTTGCCTATTTTGAGTTAGGATTCTTATACCAATGTCATTGCATGTATTAAGTCACAATAATTGGACAAACATCAAAAATATTTGTGGTGTTTCATATTTTGAGTTAGGTTTAACTACCAGTGTCATTGCACATCACAATTTGTAACATAAGGATAAATTTTGTAAACATTTGGGGTGTTGAATATTTTTACTTAGGTGAAAATATCAATGCATGGGGAAATTAACAACACTTGACAAATTTTTGAAATATTTTGTTGCATATTTTGAGTCAGATTTCCCTTATGAATGTTATTTCATAGTGAAATTTGCAATAATATGACAAATTTATGAAACATTTGGGTGTTGCATATTTTGAGTCGAGTTTGATGTACTAATATTATTGCATGGCATAATTTATAACAATGGGACAAATTTTAAAAAATTTGGGGTGTTTCATATTTTGGGTTAGGTTTCTCATACCAATTTCATTACATGTGACATAATTCCACTACAAAGTCTTTACACAATACAATTCATAACACTGAGACAATTAGGGTATGGCATAGTTTTATTCGAGCTTCCAATACCAATGTCATTACATGTCAAAAATCATAACACATACAAATTTTGGAAATATTTGGGGTGTTTCATATTTTGTGTTAAGTTTCCTATATGAATATCATTGTGTGGTGCAATTCACAACACTAGGATAAATTTTGTAAATATTTTGGGTGTTGCATATTTTGAGTCAAGTTTCGTATACAAATGTTGCTGCACAGTCTAATTCACAATACTATGATAGATTTCAAAAACATATCAAGTGTTGCATATTTTGTGTCAATTTTCTCATAGTAATGTATTTGCATATCATAATTCATAACACTAAGAATTTTTTTAAAAATATTTTTGGTATTGTATATTTTGTGTCAATATTACCATACCAATGTCATTACATGCTACAATTCATAACACTAGGATAATTTTCAAAAATATTTTGGGTGTTGCATAATTTAAGTTGGGTTACCCCTACCAATGTCTTTGGGTGGTGAAATTAAAAATACTAGGAAAAAAATTAGAAATATTTTGAGCATTACATATTATGAGTTGGGATTCCCATTCTGATGTTGTTATGTGTCTTAATTTGTAAGACTAGGAAAAAAATTATAAATATTTGGGTTATTACATAATATAATTTAGGTTTTAAATACTAATGTCATTATTTGACATGATTCACCACATTGGGACAAGTTTTGGAAATATTTTGGGTGTTGCTTATTTTGAGTTAGGTTTCCCATACCTATGTCATTACATATTACAAATTATAATATTAGGATAAATTTCAAAAAGATTATGGTGTTGAATATTTTTAGGTAGGTGTCCCATACCAATGTTGTTATGCATCACAATTCTCAACACTAGGACATGATATAATCAAAATTTTCACCCTATGAAAAGGTTATTTATACTTCTCCAATTTGGTGAAACATAGGATTATCCTTAGACCTATGGGTTGTTTATAGCAGGCGTAAACCTATAGATTGAAGGTCTAGTTCCACTTAATAAATCACTTAAGATAAATTTCAATACTTAATTATTTTTAAAAGGGGGATAAAAAATTGAAATAAACCTAAATATACTGGTGATGTATCAAATTTTGTTGATCACTACCACACATTGCAAATGCACTAAGACCTACAAGACAACATGAACATACACACATCCTAGATTGAGTCTATTGCATCAATGCTTTGTATAAGGTTAAGGAATTTTAAGGATGAGAGGAAGGACTAATTCCACTTAAAAACCCATAATAGACCCCTGATGACACTAATTACAACCTGCAATAGAGAAACAACCACATGAAGTAAGATAAATATGACACAAACAAGGTGACAACACAGACACTTGATGAGATCAACCATTTAGAGTTTTATCACTACATGTAGTCATATAATGAGGTAAAAATCATCTATTTTATTGATCAAAGTTAGAAAAAAGGGGCAGGGCATATCCATACCTAGGTGGAGGATACCAACTTAGCCAAAAATGGCTCAATATATAGAGAATGTGAGAGAGAATAGAAGAAGAGTGTAGGGGAGAGAAGGTATATAAGTGTCATGTGAGTTAAAAAAAAGAGAAGAGTTAGGTAACACCCTCAATATGAATTAGATGACATGTGTTGCTCCTCTTCAAATTATTCAACCCTCCAACTGGCATGGGAGTTGAAATGGTTGATTGACACCTTGACTAGCTTCTTAAAACTCCCCTTTGTCTTGACATGTTGAAAGACAAGTGGCCTTCTTGATGGTCATATTAATTTATTATACCTATTATCTCTGATCTTGACACCTCTAAATTGACCCAAATAGTCTCTCTTTGAAACATCACCTCTTTCTCATGCAAGTTGTCTAGAAGACTCTTCATTTCATTAGGCCTATTTTGCACACAAGTGTCAAAACTTATTTTTAGTTACTTTAGCTCATCAAAAATTCATGGATATCCTATTTTACTCATATAATACCTAAAAAAATCCATTTTCATGTCTCAAACTATCCCCAACAAGTCATTCTCTATCAAAATATCTAATTAGGCCTCATTCCTTGTAGCCTTTTTTGTGTAAACATCCTTGTGTAGATAAAAGTATAAAGGATAATGAGAATATAAAGGCATATTCTAGTACCCTCTATGTCCTTACATCTCCAAGTTTAATTTCATGATTTGAGAGTGAGTGAAGATGTCCTTTCCTACCTTTTCTCTCTCTTAATTAGGCCTCCTTACCAAGAGAGTGAAAAATGTTCCTAAAGCCTCCCCACATGTTTCAAACCCTAAAAAAGTATGTGATTTATTATAAAACATCCTCCCTTACCTCCATGCAAAATTTGAAAATCTAAATCACTGTACAAACGTATAAAATATCAAAAATCAATCATTTTAGCCCTATTACATATGGTTACATACAATAATATACCAAACATTTGAATGGGAGGATGGCCATGGCAGTTTTGAAGATTTTATGGGTGTTTTGGAAGTCCATATCATCCATATATATGCATATAATTTCATTTCTCTCTCACATGGTCTTTAAAGCCCTTCTAGGTAGTTTGAAAGTTGTTTGGGTTCTTAGTGATTACTAATAAATCTCAAAGAATGAAATGACTAAACAATTCAAAAAAATTCAATTATATTAGGGTATTAAACTTCCCCTCTAATCTTAGGTTCCCTTGCAACATGTGTGATCCATACCAAGCAAGAGAAATTGGTCTCTCGAGTTGAAACTGGGCATTCTGTGAGGGATGAGAGAATTTGAAGTTTGTAGGTGGTTGTCTTGAGTTGAGTCTAAGTTATAATGAAATTTATGACATATGTGAGATCTTCCTTGACCTCTTATAATCATTTTAAAACTTATTTCTTCATCAAACTTCTCTACACTCTCATTTGTCTATCTCTAGAGTTTACAATTTAAACTGAGAGAACCTAACTCAATAGTTTTACCTTTTAATTTATTGTTCAAGGTTTAGAAAATATTGAAATGTTTGGCCATGTTCCTAAACATCTTATAAATATCTCAACAAATCATTTCAACTTCAACTGTCCTCACTTCACTCTTCATAGGATTGACTATGTAATCTTGCTAGTGTAATTAGGCCTATGTAGGGGTAGAACAGGGCATGTTAGGTTGTTGTCTGAGTCTGAAGATCTAATTAAATGTTTGTGTATGTCCATAAAAATTAATTCAAGGTTTTCAAGGCTCAACTCAACTATACTGCACCATATCACTCAATTGAATGCCCAATAAGGACTGTGTATGCAATTGGGCTATTATTTGTCTGAACAAGGTTGATTGTGTTGCCTTAACTATTTTAGTCTGAGGGATACTCATGGAACAAAATTAAAACTACATCATCACATTCAACTATATCAATCTCCTTTAAAATTTTACTCTTTCAAGAAAACCATTAAACTAGCCTAGGTAAGACTGTGTTTAGATTGTGTTATAGATAATTAGCCCTTTTAACCCCTATTTAGTTTCCTTGTCCTCAAAGTTATTTAGACTCTCTTTGGACTCAATGTATTAAAGATTTAAAATCTTATCTAACCTTAAAACCACATATACAACATTGCTATCTCAAGATTTGAGATTCCTTAGTCACTTAGGTAGACTTGTGAGTACCCAATATGACTTATAACCACTACTGGTCCTTTAATTTGATACTCTTAGCTTAGGATTAAGACCTCAATGATATCAAATAGATTTATTATCCTAATGTATTTTATACCTTTCAATCATCCACACAAACTAATGTTCATAGGTAGTTTTGCCTTTCAAAGTCTATATTCCCTCTTTTTACATATGCTTACAAGACATCATTTTTGAGAGTGACTATTGTCAATAACATCTAACATGACTTGAGATACTTGACAAGAATCACCTAGAGATGTTTAACCATCTTCATGTATACCAAGAGAAAATCAAGCATGCCTATAATAAGCACCTAAAAGAATGAGAATTCAATATCAAAGACCTCATCCTGAAGGAAAATAAACATGTACACAATATGAAGAAAAGCAAAAGAGGAAAATTTGATTTCAATTGGATTGGACCCTACATCATAACCCATAAGTATGGATTATGAGCTTACCATTTATACTCTCTCAAAGGAAAACTAGAACTTTTGCCTATCAATGTTTTGCATTTGTATCCTTTATTTTGTTAAAACAAGGATCAAACTCACCTTCTTGTTTAACTTAAGTTCATCCTGTGATTCATGAGACTTTCACCTTCACTTACCTATCCCTATCCCTTTTAAGAAAATCAATTAAAACATAGAACCATGTGATCAACCATCACAGTTATAGCCTAATCATAAATATGGGTACCATGGCTCTACCCATATCATGGTTCTCATGGATACTTTTCATCTCGAATAAGACAAAATCACATGGTCATTATTTCTCAAAACCACCCCTTTCACCTATCATTAAC
Organism: Torreya grandis; assembly: GCA_037957365.1. Taxonomy (NCBI): domain Eukaryota; kingdom Viridiplantae; phylum Streptophyta; class Pinopsida; order Cupressales; family Taxaceae; genus Torreya; species Torreya grandis. The sequence goes on along the minus strand of JARHVA010004808.1, from coordinate 751,360 downwards.
CTTTTATGCTAAAATTTTACCCTCATAAAGGTAAACATCTAAGCCTATATTCCATGTCTAAACCCAGCATCAAAGTAATTTGGGATACCAAAAAATCACTTAGGTCACGTGTCTTTAACATTGCAAACTACTCCCTTGAAGGACAACTACCCAAACTCAATTACTTAAAAGATAGACTACTCCCTTGAAGGATAACTACCAGATAAACAAACCCAAATTTAGACCACTCCCTTGAAGGATGGATAAGTCAAATTTGTCAAAATTAATCATTTGAATCTTCCTGCATTGATCAGATTCACAAACTTATCAAAATAATAGCAATAACAAAAGACCCTATATCAAAATTAGAACAAGCTATCCCAAGAAAGTTGCAATCAACTTTCATATCTAGCATTAGTAGACTTCCCATATCATTCAATCTACACCTTGTATGAAGACATGGACTTATATAATATGATTTTTAGGTCACCTATAAAAGGGTTAAACTAACCCATATAAGGTTACCTTACCTATCACCCATTTACCCTTCACGTACCACCCATCTCCCATTTATACCATTTACAAATCAAGGGATTATGAGCTTACGTAACACAATATGATCAAGACACCTTTTTATCAACCAAAGCATGCTAATGTGAAGCATTAAAAAGGATTATGTTTCCTTAGCCAATCTAACTTTAGTTTTGTTTTATCCTCACCAATGAAAAAACATCATGCGTTTTCTTTATCCTCTCATTATTGGTTCATGTAGACATATGTCTCGTGATTCTTATCTTTTTTCCCACATCTATTTTTTCATCTAACTTACTTTATGTGCTTTCATTAAACATCATAACCATAAAATAAATAATCACATAATCATAACCATATTTGAAACATCACATCTATAATCAATGAAATAAACCACATCACATATCTATAACCATGAGTATCATCCTATCTCTACTCATAAATCACATCATAATCACATAAACCACATCAATAAACATAATCAAGCCATCCATGATCATAAACATCATATCCATGAACAAAACAAAACATCAACCATAAATCATCACATGCCTAAGCTACTGGGTCCACATCTCATAAGCATAAGCATAAAACATCAAAACATGCACACCATGGACCATGAAACATACATCACATCTATATATAAATCATCATCATAAATTATATATACATACATACATACATACATACATACATGTACATCTCACTACATCAGCACATAGGTTGGTATCAAAATCATGTACATCTATATCTATACATCATATCATATCACATAATGCCCCTAAGGCACCACTACCACTAGCCCCACCTATACTACGACTGCCATCTAGTGCCTATCATCTTAAGATGCCTACTTATCCACCCACCAAAGTGGCCCACTAACCTTAAGTCATGATAACTGTGCCACTTTATAATCTAGTTTTGTACTCACCCCATTAGGGCTGATCAAGACACTGTGTCAAAAATATGGCCTCATAATACCTCAACTTCTCCATTATGGCCAAATAAAGTGCTATAGGGATAATACTTAGTGGTCCTACTAGTGCTGCCACTACTCCTCCCCTCTATATCAAGGTGTCTCTCTCTTGGGTCACCAAGCTTAATGAGGTCCTCACCTGATCCCTCTCACCTATCATAGTGGCAACCTAACCCTATAATGTCACAATTTAGCCCTATAATGTGGCCATCTATCTCTATAATGCTATAATCTATGCCTACACAATAGCCAACATAGCTCCTACCTATCCATTTGGGCCACCCTTTGTACCTATACCTATGGAACCCCTCCATCTACATCCACATCCATGTCTTATTAATCCCCATCATCCCACCCAAAATTAGCCAATACATAAAGGGCCTCGTACCATGCCACGTAACTATCAACAAAACTAGCATCATCAATCCTTATTCTAGCAAGTAGTTCCTCACAATCTAGGACCACCTCCTCTGGCTATGGCTCAAGAAGCAAAAAATTAGCATCCTCCTTCCTATACCTTGAGAATGGACTTGGAATCCCTTGCACTAGGCTGAAATGCCTTTGAAATCTATCAAATGGGATGAGCTTAGTCTCACCCTCTCTCCTCTCATAGATCCATCTCTAGCTCTACAATGATAATGTATGTTGAGTGTAGTGAGCCCACCTAAGAAAATTGACATATGGCCTCTAGACCACATCCCCCACAACTAAGCTATCCAGTATACCCCTGAATCAGTCAATATACCTCATACCTCCTCTAACTTCTATGAGTACATAGTCACTCCACCACATGAAACCCACTCTAAATTCCATCTAGGTGTAGCCCTCCCATAATAGCCCTATCAACCTCAAAATCCTAATATACTCATAGTCACAACAATGGAACACAAACCCCACACTGATCCCATATCATTGATGAACTCAAAACCCCCATAGCTCCTTGTATATCTAAACTAACAAAACTGGTGCCCACCCAAACACTATCTTACCAAGCAACATCTCCATCAAGACTCCTAGTAGCAGATAAAGAAACTACCCACTACTTGAATTAGGTAATGCAAAACAAGAGACTTCCATCATCATCATCATCATCATCATCATCATCAAATGTTTCTCATCTCAAGATCTCTGGTATAATGGCTAGTAACTGAAACCATTATCATGCCAACTAGAAAGGGCCTAATCCTCACCATATATAAGCTCCATCTACTCATTGCTTTCCTCATTCTCAATATGGTATATCAGCTCCCCCTGAATGAGTAGCTATATAATCCTATGAACATCCTCTAGTAGGATTATCAGCTCTCTTGTTGGTAAGAGGAAGGTGTTCATGGCTAGATCCCATCTTTCAATGAGGGCCATGATCATCACTACATCTCATGACACACATTGATAATGTCTCATAAATTTGAGGCCAACCTCCTCCATATGTGTCCAATTATCCCTAGTCATCCCTCCATGGATCTCTATAAAGATCTAAGGAATTTGATCCCTCAATTGGATCTGATCTTGTGCCTATAAAATTCAAAGTTAGCATGCACACTTGGTTTTTCATTACCATTACTCATGTTCATTCACTTCATTAATTCTACCTAAATCAACCTCTTTATCAACCTAAACCTACCGACATCAACCTATTCCAAATACTACCCTTATAATGCTATAACATTTTTAACTTACCTCTAACATTAACTTTGTTATAAAAAAAACCTACCCTAACCCACAAATATTTCAACACACCACACCTACTCAACACCTACCCTATTCCAACCAACCCTTAACATTTTAAATGCTAAAAAATTTTTAAAAACCCACCCATTTCCTTTATTATTTATTAAACACTTGATCATTCTCTCGACCATTGATGGTCACTATGACATCAATGGTCAAGTGACTTTTTGGCTTTAGTAGTCGATCATCGATAGTCAAGTTTGACCATTGATGGTCAAGTATAACCATTGATAGTCACTATGTGTGACCACCGATGATAAAACACCTAACCCTACATACCTAAAAAATACCACAAAGTACCCATATTAGAAATAAAACACCCTAATTTTACCCTCTACTCTATCCCCAACCCAACTACTCCCTCAATTTTGAGTTTTACCAACTAATTTTAACAATAAAAATAAAACCTATAATTAGGGCAAACCCCCCCAAAACCCTACCAAAACACACAAAATAGCCAAATTTAACTTGATCTAAATCAACTAATTTAACAACTTAAAACATAACCTACCTTATTCCTCAACCACTGTCAAGGATGAATCACAGTGGATGAATCTCATGCCCCTCTACCTAGCACATCCTCATACACCTTGCATCGTCAATCCAAAAATCAATTCCACTCAACTATTTGATTAATCCCACCTCTAATCAATAATCACCCTATTAATACCTTGACCCCATCTCATTTGTCCTATCACTCAAAAAATTCCAAATCACTAAGAGCATGGATGTCATAGAAGTCAAATAGCAAAAAAGTGAAAATGAATTTTCATTTTCACTTTTTATGTTCTATGGTTTTAGGGTTTTCCCCTAACTTTCAATGGTCAGGGTGACCATTGATGGTTAAATTTGTGACTCATGACCATCGATGAATAGGAAACCTACCTTTCAAAGATTTGATTTTTTTAGGTACCAATACCTTAGTGCCACATTTTTGAGATTACCTCCTCCACCAAACCAAAACCAACCATTAGAGGATACACTCTCTAACCAACTGACCAACCACCCAACCACACCCACCTCAATGTTGGCCATTTTTATCCCAAACTATCACATATTTTTGTGATGACCTTACTTTAGTCATTTTTGATTACACTGATCAACCTTTCCATATTAAACATTTGAATTTGCACCACCTAGTACACATCAGACCATTTGTGTTTTTTAAAGCAATACTTCCTACCTTGAACACCTATGAAAACACTAACCATATCTAGGAGACTTACTAAAAATGACCTGATTAGTTATGCCTAATGTTGTGGCCTTATTACCCCATCACAAGTTCTTCTAGAACCAACCTTATTTTACCAACTATGGAAACCTTAGTCTTTATACGATCTTGGCTATGGCACTTATTCATATTTTGTGTGCATGTTTTCACTTTAAATAACTAACCTCCCTTATCACCAACCTTATGAATCATTATAAACCAATTGTCAAACCTTGACTTGATTTTGGTTTCACCTCATTGACTCTCAATTTGAGGGGGGATACCTCCTCCCATACTTGAGACAACCAAACTTCAACCCATAATCTATTTTTTTTTGCAATTTGTTATTCAAAGCCACATAAAAAAAGGGACAAAATGTAGACACTAAAAAATTGCACACAATGGTTCTAGATGTCAAAATTATTTAGGACCCCATAAGGACCACCTAACCCTTCTTAACCTCCTAACCAACCCATCAGACCTTAGGTCTAGTTAACTACTTAGCTAACTTCACTCACTAACTCACTAACTAACCCTTAACCCAACCCCTTTTAACTCACCTTGACCTATTTAGTTCTAGACACTCAACTACTGATGGTCAACATGATCGTCGATGGTTAGGTTAACAACTGATGGTCAAGTCTTCCTCATTCTAACATAAATACCATCTATGTGTAAGCTAACACAACACAATTCAATATTTACAGCTTTCTTAATGATAACAAACTCTCAATCATCAAAATCAACAAGCCAACCTCTTAGGGAACCTTCTATCCTCCATCTCTCTTTGCCTATACAAGGAGGTAAGTAGGAGGTGAGAAGGGATCCATCCATCAATCACAAGAGCATTCTAGCATATAGGTATTCAAGCTTCTAGCTAACTGATCTTCCTTCTAGTAATTTAACAACTACAATAGAGACCCTAACCTCTACCAAAATTGCTCTTGAGGAAAAACACTATTGCTTTGCCAAAATTTCTCCAACCATCAGCCATCAGCCATCATCCATTTATCAAGTAACATGTATAGTTTGTATTTCAACTTTGTCTATTTGAATTTTTGACTTCCAGGCTTGAATCAAACCTCCCACACCTATCTTCTAACTTCCCTACCCCTAATCAGACCCTTAACAAAACCTTGATCATTAACCCATTCTACAACTCCTTTTTAAGTACTTTCAAAATCTATAGGTAACCACCAATGGTCAGCATAATCGTCAATAGTCACCTCCAGCCATCAATTGTTACTCAACTACTGACAGTTAGCTTAACCATTGATGGTCACTATTGTAAGCAATAAAAATAAGTTATTTCTAACCCTTTACCCCCAAACAAATCTTACTATTTATGTCCTTACTTGTTCACAGACCCCTACCTAATTTTCTAAACCTGACCTAATCTATTTTAGCACTAGTATTGACTTGTTATTGCTATATTTAGTTATTTTCTCTAACAATAATTCATTTCTTCTTGATTTCATTTTAGTCTTTTCTATTATTTGATGAAAGTATTTCATATTTATCTCTTTCAACTTAACTATTATCAAAGAATGGATTGACAACCTCCTAATAAGCTCACACTTCTTAGATCTAGCTCATGCTAGGCAATCTACCTTAGTATCTTTATAACAACCCCTTTGTTAGTGCTTTCTTATCTATATGTCATCCTTCCAAGATAAAAAGGAGCTCTTCACACTCATCTGGATCATGCATGAATAAAAACTAGTTTCTTCTACCACACACTTATTACTAGTTTCTTACCTTCTTTAATAATTAAGAAATGAGCAAAAATTAAGAGAAATAAATTCTTACTCAACCAATTTATTTGAAAAATGGACTAGCAATCTAAGTGGATTGCACTGTGTTCCCTCAATCTTGATGATTGTATAGTCTAGATAAAACTAAATGTCCCCAATGGAATTTTTTACTAATGGGATGACTCTTGGCATTAGGTATCTAGTCAAGGTAGGATAAATGCAATCATAGATAAACTGAATATGGTCCCTATAATTGAATATATACAACTTTGAATAGAACTAAGACACTATATATGCATTTTCAAGTGAACATCCCCTTAAGTTGGGGATCTCAATTGTGGCAAGTAGGGCATCTAGGAGATAAGACATCATATAGAGGTTTTTACTAGACCCTTTCTTGACTGTGAATATCTACCTACATAAACATGTGTTGATAACTTCACCAATGGGAGGGATGAGCTCCTTATCAATCATAAAGTATACCACGGGTACCCAAATGCTATCAATATAAGTGGTAGTGGGGTTTCCAAATAGCCTATTCATCAAGGTCATTATCATCTTAATCCCAACTCAGAATTAGCTGATGGGAATGTTTTTACTAAGGTCATAAATCACATGGTTTCTAAAATACAACCATGGAACCAAGATGGTTTTGAGGTCATTTTTATTGTCCTATTAATTAAGTGTGGGTATATTTACTTGGGGCTTGGGTAACTTATAATAGTTCTCAAAAGCAATGGGAGACACATAAGTAAGGAATTTATGAGTACGTTCATTGATCAACATACCCTTTTCAATTTTACATTCTTTTAAAACAAGGAGGAAGACATCTATATAGTGAAGTACCTCTAGTTTTTCCATTGTATGGTGAAGGATTTCCATCTATGTTGTAACCAAGTCATAATATCTTATCTTAAAGGATGTAATCTTATCATCCTCTTTCATTATGGGCTGTGATTCTTTAATTGTCTAAAAGAGCTTAGACTAATTATTGTATCCAGTGTTATCCTTAAAGACCCTTCATTCTAAATCTATGGTTAAGTAAAGATTTGTGTCCTCTCTATGTTTCTTTTGTGCCACCATAATTGTGAGCTTTATAAATTTCTCACTAATGGTTTACAAATTGCCTCTAGATTAATTTGTACTTGCTCAATTGACAATTAAGCTCTCTCTGGTTTGACTATGGTCAATTTAAGATCAAATTAGGGATTTATGGATGCTAAGGTTTCTCTACAAGTCCTTTTTAGGATTTAATGGTGATATTTTTTTGGACTTATGTGAATTTGGTGCCTTGGATTTGATTTGGACCTCTGCGTTTATACCTTTGTTTTTTTGTGACCACAAATTATTTGGTTTTGTCATTTTTCTACTTATGTGGAATTTATGTGGCATTTAGTTATCAATTTCATGGTACTTTATTCATTAATTTTCAAAAAATAACTTTTTCCCTTTGAAAATCCTATTTGGTCTTGCTCCATTGGATCATCTTACACAGATCAACACAAGCCATTGATCTCGATCCTATGAGTTGAATACCATTGGTCATTATTTGTACTAAGCTCTATGGTTACACCACTTGGTAGTCTCATGGGGCTCCTTGAGTTCTACACTTTGTTAGCTCTATTAGTTGGTGCACATTCATCATGTGATGGTCCTATGGGTCCTTAAAGGTTCTATTGAATAATCCATAGAGATCTCACTCTATTCGATCATGTTCTTTCGATATCACGTGAGCCATAGATCCTACAAAGGTACACAATATTTAAGTTAGCATTGAGACATATAATAAATTAGGTTAATGAATTTAGGCTATGGTTTATTTCATGTTAATAAACATGATATAAACCATAGGCTAAATTATTTAAGCTAAGTCTAGATCATGATAAAAGGGGACCTTTAATAATAAAAAGATTGAGAAAAATGTTTTTAACCCATTAATACAATAAAATTTTCGGGTAAAAATTTATAAGCTGGCTTTTAATAATAAGACCTTACATTTTTTAGGTTAAGTTGATAGAATAGAAAAAAATAAGATCATGGGACATATAGGGACCAAGAATGATATTTTAGGCCAAAGTTTAGTCAAATATTTAGAAACATGGCCACACTTTGGGTTAAAATTTGAGCTAGGTTCATGGTGTTTATAATCAATCCCAAACAAATTTAAACTTGGTATATGAAGGGATAAAGGGTAAATGAAATACCAATTTTATAATTGAAGCACAAAACTCAAAACATGATTATTCTCTAAATGGGTATCCATTGATCCTATAAAATGAAGACAAATATGTTCAGTTATCCAAATGAGATTAGTTCCTGAGCTTTAATTTAACGGTCTTGTGGGCATCAATGATGGTATTGTAAATGTCAAAGGTCATGAGAATTTCAAATTTAATCTTGTATAGTTATTCATACAGGCCAAAATTTGATGACCTTGTAGATGTCAATGACAACCTCATGGATGTCAATTAACAGTTGTGAGGACGTCAATTTTAAGATCACATAGGTAATTATAGGGACTAAATTTTGATGGCCTCATGGACATCAAGAATGAATTCATGGATGTCAATTTATGGGTGCAAGAATGTCAAATTTAAGTCTCATTAATTGTAGGTCTCATAGGAACTTTACATTGATATGCATCATTCGATTGATTTAGTATGAGTAGCCATGTATCATTGATTACAATCCATGTGATCAAGTGAGATTGGCTCCATGGATCAAAGCATTTGATTTCTTAGGTCTAACTCACTCCATTTGATCAATGTTTCTTAATTAAATGTGGGCCATCGATCTTGTAAATAAATACATGATTTAAGTTAGGGCTCAAGGGCATATAGGACTTAGGTTAAAGTCTTAGGACCAAGGTCCCATTTATGTTAATAAATATGAATGGGGCCTTAGGACTAAAACATTAGTCTAAGTTGTAACAAGAGGGACCATGGTAATAATAAAGGTCAGACCAAGCTAAAAACTTAATAAAAGGATCCTACAAACATTAAAGTTTGACCATGCACAAATAAAAGGGAACAAAGGGAAATATATAAAGGGGACCAAACATATAATTTTTAGGCTATGGTTTGGTTGTGTTGAAAAACACAAGTAAGATATGGTATAAAAATTAAGCTTGAGTCCACAACATTTTTAAAGTGCTCTCACCAAATTTATTCCCACCAATTTTGAATTTGGTCTAAAAACTTATGCTAGGGTTTCTGAAAGAGGAATTCTAAGAGATTTAAACATGTATGAGACTTGGATTTATATAGTCTATAGGCTAGTAAAATATTGAATATGGATTATATTACAAAACCCCAACATAATCTATTCAGAGAGAGATCCATTATACCTATCTTGAAACATAAAGATTTACTATTAACCACATTTGGCCAAGTTGAAGAAGAACCATCAAAAAAAGACCAACTAGAACATGGTGTGGATGATATTCAAATACAAATAATATCCAAACCTCTCAAATGACACTCTGATCAAGTGAATTTCAACTTTGAATTATAAATTTACATGATTTAACATACGGGTCACCAATTTTAGAAATAGGGGTATGTTGACCTCAACACCAAGCTGACCTAGGATACATCTAGTATCAAAGCGCTACTTACATAGTCCAAATGGACCTCAAGCCAATGTAGGTCACCCAAAAATTAGAGAGAATGGAATGAGGGATGATGAAAACTAGCCAATTGTATGCTAAGATATGCACATTCAAGTATAGAGTCAAGTGCTAAACCTATTGAGCCTAGTTTATGCATGATGATCCTGAGAGATGTTCATCAAAGCTGCATTGATGTTTAGACTTGAATCCAAAGCACAAAGTTATTTCTATATCAAAATAAATTAGGCATCACATGTATGAAAAAATTATGAGGACATGACATTTTAATTACATAGATCCGGTTCAAATGTGAATACCTATAACTAAAGATAATGGTAAAAAAATGACCAAAATTAGTATCACACCTATTTACATTTAAAAAAAAAAGTAAAGACAAATAAAAATAAAACATAAATGAGCCTAACTTAAAAAAAAAGATATGTGTTGGGTGAATATTTTATCAACCAGCTAACTGATGAGCAAAATAGGTCTCTTCAACCATCGCATAGGGAGATTGGTCATCCAGATGTGTAGGTTTACTACATCAATAGGGGACAAATCTCTCCTCTCATCAAGGGGAGGTTCCCTATAAGTATGAGGTGCTATATACTATATATATAAGCAAAAAATAACACTCAGGGGTAGGATACACCATCCATCTCTCTTATTTCAGAGATGATGTTCACAAACAAAGGAGAAAATCTTGGTGAAAACACTAAAGACACTTCTCTTCTTTCAGAAGCGATCTTGTAGGAAATAGCAGGAGTTCTTTCAGGTAGTGACAAGAGACTGGTAACCAAAGGTGTAGTAACTAATAGACTGAGATGTAGCACAAAGTCTCCACCTCAACTACCTAAGAGTGAGATACGAAGGATAATGACGGCACAAAATCATCCCAATATCCTTTACACAAGAGCGGAAACAAAACACACTAAAGGCAATTGTGGGGGCACAAAGTCTCTCCACAGTTGGCTTTAGGACACCTTCTTGATTACTTCCACTAGTTGTACTTGTTAGATCAAATAAACAAGAATGCTCCTAGGAAATAGACATAAGAACAATTTCCTAAAATAACACAAGCTATAATAGCACAAAGTCTGCAAGTAACTTGCTTTCTCATTTAGATAAAATAACATGAACAACAATTTGAGCTCAAAGTCTTAGTATTCACCTTTCAATTTGGGTAGAGTTTTGCTTCTATATTGGGAAGATCTCCCCAAAATGATACAAGAGATTACAATATATAGCAGCCAAGAAAGACTTGGAACTTTGTTCCATAGAATAGCCCATGCTATGCATTCAATGCCTTGAATGCATTTTTGGTTATGTCAGGGAACCATGCTAGATCAGGGTGGCTATCTTAACTATGGCATGTCGACTCATCTCAAGTGTCTACTCTTGGGTTTGGATCATCTGGTGTCTATGCGACTATCTATTTTGTCTTTACTCCTAGGGGGACAAATAGGTCGTGTCTTCAATGTTTAAGGGCTCAAAAATCCACCTTGCAGACTGTTCCACCTACTAAAACAACTACTGCATAGATATTTCTGGTCTTGCCCCTTTCCTACTATAATTTGAGCCCTCGAGCCATATTTCCCCCTTTATGGTTCTTTTGGTTCTTCCTCTTGGTGGTTTTTCCTTTTGGCCTTGGCCTTAAGGCCTTTGAATGCATTCAAGTCCACATTTAAGTCTACAAAGATCAATAGACACTTTATTGCTGCAAATTTGATGTCTTCAAGTCCATCATCATTTAAAAGCTAATGGCTAGTTGATTGTCCCTAATTTGACAGATATGGGTCCATCATCCTCCTTAGAAATTCATTCGTGTCTTTCTTGCTTGCTTTGGCCACTTTTTTATAATCTTAAAAAATGACACGTGGTGCCTTATGCTGTGAAATAGGTGAGGACACTTGGTAGCATCCGCTTAACTTATAGAAGCTCTAGACCCCTTTTGAGAGTCCTACAAAAGATGACATGTGGTAGCTTCCACTAAGCTCCTAGAAACATTGTAGAAACATTCAAGACTCTTTTGAATCCATGTAGATGTAGACACTTGTCATGCTTCACTTGACCTTAACACCTCACCTGGGGCCCACCACAGTCCTTACAAAACAAAAGGAAGAAACTACGGATGTTGACACTTGGCGGCTTCCGCCAAACTTTTTAAGGGACACATGGCATCTTTCACTACTTTATAGAAAAATGTATTACAACCTTCCACTATCGCCACTTGGCACCCTCTATGTTACTCTGAGAGAAGCCTATTGAAATAAGCTTTGAAACTTATTAGAAATTTGAGACGTGGATGTAGACACTTGTCATGCTCTACTGAGTTAGAATAAGACACATGGCATGTTTCACTACTTTCAAACTTATTAGAAATTGAGTCTTGGTAGATGACACTTGGCAGCTTTCGCTTAACTTTAGCAACTTACCCAGGGCCCACCATGGTCCTTAAATAATGAAATAAAAGGAACTGTAGAGTTTGACACTTGGCAGCTTCCACCGAGCTTTCCAAGGGATATGTGGTGACTTCCACAATTTTGAGAAAAGCATATAGAAACCTTTCACATTTGCCACTTGGCACCTTCCACAGGACTTAGAGGGGAGCTTATTGAAAGAAGCTATGAAGCTTATGGAAACTTGAAGCATGGATGCAGACACTTATCATGATCTGTTGAGTCATAATGAAACACAAGGAAGAAACTATGGATATTGACACTTGGTGGCCTCCGTTGAGCTTTGCAGATGACACATGGCACGTTTTGCTACTTTGAAACTTACTAGAAACTATGTCTTGGTAGAAGACACTTGGTAGCTTCCACTACTCTTTGAGGTTTGATCTTTCTCAAAAGGAACTTGCTCTTTAGGGCCTTAAAAGATGGTCTTTTGAACTTTTTGATAGAAAAATGGCTAAGTGTTGACCCTATTTCTGTCCTGCAGAGTCCGTAGAAACCAACCTATAGAGTCCACAGAAACTAGTTTGCAGATTTGGGGGAGTTTGTAGATTTGATTCCATGGATTTCCTACATACAAAGTCCGTAGAAATTGAGTCTATAGAGATGAACCTGTAGAGTCCATAGAAACTAAGTCTGTAGATTTGAGTTTGCAGAGTCCGTAGATTTCTGAAAAGCTTGAGGAATGGAGAATTTGAATGCACATAATAATTTTTGAAAAGGGAAGAGAGGATTTTGGTCTATAGGATCAAAATAGTTCATAGGTTGTCCCAAAAATGAGTGACATTTCTTTTGGGGACAATAGTTGGCTCTAATTGGGGAACTTCCTTCAGTTGAAAACTTGGAACAGTTGAGGGGAGTAGAAATTAGAATCTCTAGTGCCTTGAAGTTTGCCATTAGACTATGGAGTCATGCAACCAAAAATAAAGGCTTTAAAAAATGAAAATGAATGACACAAAGTAGAAACAAAGATTATACAAATATAGATATGTACAGGTGAACTTATCTGATACTTCAAGATTTGAAGTGCTTTAGATGCTACCCATTGTGAGGCAGAGAAAAGGGTGTGCCATCTTGATACCTCAATAGGAAAATATTTTCACCATTGAGATGATGAATAGTAAAAGGGCCCCTCCATAGGGAGTCAAACTTTCTATGCATTCCCTTTGGTTCTGTCCTCTTATCCCACAAGAGGACTTGATCTCTAATCTAGAAATCATGGTTCTTTGCTTTCTGGTCTAAGAGCTTCTTCATCAGACCTTGATGGGCAAAAATTTGCTCCACCACCATGGTTCTCTACTCATCTAACTCAGTTAGGCACATAATCCTCTTATCAATGGAGCTTTCATATGTTTGATCTTCAATTGCCTTAGCCAATTTCAATGTTGGCAATTCTAGGGTGATTGGTATCTCAACATTGAGTCCATTAAGAAGTTGGAAAGGAGAGATACCAATTGCCCTTTTTGGTGTAATCCTATCTAACCATAGAGCATCAACCAATGCTTTATTCCATGTCCTTTGGTAGTCATCTACCAGCTTCTTGATAATTGTTACCAAGTTCTTATTGCTTGATTTAGCTTGTCCATCCCCTTGTGGAAAGTAATCAGAAGAGTGAGAGAGGGTGATACCATAGTAAAAATAGAATTGAGTAATCTCTCAAAAAGTGAAACAAGATGCATTATTAGTGATAATCTTGGTTGGGACCCCAAACCTAGAAATAATGTTCTCTTTGAGGAAATTGCACACTACTTCTAAAGTAGCATGTTTGGTTGGAATTGCTTCCACCCACTTGGTGAAGTTGTCTGTGGCTGTAAGGACATAATCATGTCCAACAATAGAAGATGGGTTTGCAGCACCAATGAAATAGATTCCCCATTGTTGGAATGGCTCCTCTATGACCACTGGCTTGAGAGGCAGGGCAACTAACTTGGGTCTCCCGACAAACTGTTGGGATAGTTCACATTTCCTTACCCACTTATATGCATCTTGAAAGAGAGTTAGCCAATAATACCTAGCTTGTAGAGTCACATGAGAGAGAAATGTCCTCCATAGGCCAAATTATGGAATGACTTTAGAAGTTGGTTCTACTGCTCTTTGTCCACGCAATGAAGGAATACTCCATCAAGGCTTCTCTTATATAGGCCATTATCTCAAAGGACAAAATTTGTAGCTTTCAACTTGATAGTCCTTTCTTTATAAGATAAGTGAGTAGGACACTCACCATAAGTAAGGAAATGAGAAATATCTGAATACCACTCATTCGTAGTGGAGACAAAGAGGACTATTGGCATGTCTTCTTCTTTTGATTCTTCATGCTCAGTACTTTTTAGTTTGTTATCAGTAATTAATTAGCATAGGCCCTTTCCCCGTATCAGCTTGGTTGGCTTGATAGCTAGATCAAACTCCTCGATCTTTGTAGTCCAATTGCCTCTTTTCATCCCAAACTCCTGCTGAGTTAGTATGGATTTAACTGTGGTATCAAGAACCAAGGCATTAGTGTGTGAATTCAAGATGTAGAAGTGGAAATGCTTTACTGCCTTCACCACTACATAAACATGCTTCTCCATGTTTGAGTACTTTAGCTCATGATCTTTGAGTGGATAGCTCATGAAGGAAATAGGAGATTCTACACCTTCTTAGTTCTGTTAAACCAAAATTACTGAGAGCATGTGTTCAAAAGCATAACTGTACATGGTGAAATCTTTGTTATAATTTGGACAAACCAAAATTGGGGCATGGGCAATGGTAGTCTTGATATCCTCAAAGGCTAGCTTGCCTTCTTTAGTGTAGCTGAAGGTGGCCTTTCCCTTCATCATGCTGATAATATGCTTAGTCTTCTTAGCAAACTTGGGGATGAACCTTCGTAAAAAATTCACCTTTCCAAAGAAAGAGTGAACATTAGTCTTATTTGTGGGAAAAGTAAGCTCTTGGATAGATTTGACTCTATCTGAGTTAATCTTTATGCCTCCTTTAGACACAATGTGTCTAAAAATTTTCCCCTCTATTACTCCAAAAATTGACTTCTTAGGGTTTAAGGAAATGCCATTCTGGCAGTAGCATTCCAACACTTGTTGCAAGTGGTGTACATGATCTGGGCAATGCTTAGAAAAGATGATAAAGTCATCAAGATAAATTATAATGAACTTACCCATCTCATCCTTGAAATCAAGGTCCATTACTCTTTGGAAGGTGGTGCCAGCATTTATCAAACCAAAAGGCATCCTTCTATATGTAAACATGCCCCAAGGCATGGTGAAAGTAGTCTTGTGTTGGTCTACCTCACCAACTTCAACCTGGTTATATCCCTCTAAGCCATCTAACATTGATAACATCTCTAAACGAGTCACTATTTGAAGCACTTGATCCGTGATTGGCAAAGGATATTTATCCTTCAAGGATGACTGATTCAAGTTCTTGAAATCCACACAAAGGCAAATTTTGCCATTCTTCTTCCTTATAGGCACTATATTTGTAATCCATGTGGAATGATGGATTGGGAAAATTATCCTATAATTCAGCATTTTTTATATCTCAGATAAAATGGTACGTGATATTTTTGGATTATACTATCTAGATTTTTGCCTATAAGGTACTAAATCATCCTTGAGAGGAATGTCTTGTCAAATTTCATTAGGCTTGAGTGACTTCAGATCATCATAGGAGTAAGATAAGATGTCCATGTACTGACAGAGTAGAGTAGTGAACTTGAATCTCTCCTCTTGAGTGAAACATTTCTCAATGTTCACCATCTTAAGATCTTCCTTGGTACCTATATTTACTTGATCAAACTCTTGGGAGGAGCTTGAATTAGTTTGTTACTGTTTGATGAATCTATCATGTTTGTCAAACAACTTTTCAAGAGAAACTAGGCCTTTGAGAATTTTATTACCCTTAAGTTGCAGGAACTCCTCACCTACGTCTACATTTGATTCAGGAGCTAGTTCACACTTTTGAGGTTTATTGCCTTCAAAATGTAGCCATTTAAAGCTATCCTTTTACTCTAAGAAGGCAGTGATTTGGTTGTCATCATTAAACACTTGCTAATGATTGGCATTATCAGGTACACTTGGTCAAAAGACTAACTCAATAGTGTACCTGTCTCCTTTGAAATCTAGGTGGGGGACCAAGAGAGTAGCTGAAACAACTAGTGCATCAGCTCAGTCATTAAATTCTCTAGGAATGGCAAAGATGCTAAAAGCATCAAAGCTTTCGATCTGATCCCAGATTAGATTGTAGTAGTGGCACAATCTTTCATTCTTAGTTTGATACAAGTTTCTCACCTGACAAACCACCATTTCAATATCTCCTTTGGCATGAAGGAGTTTGATGCCTTTATCTTGGGTAGCCCTCAATCCAAGCAATATGGATTCATACTCAGCTATGTTATTGGTATTGCTGAACGATAACTTGTATGATGAAGGAAAAATATCTCCTTGAGGAGATATTAGCACAACCCCAGTTCCTGAATTGGTAGAAGAGTAACTGCCATCAAATTCAAGAACTCATACCTCATTAGACACTACTTTTCCTTTAGATTCTTCTTCATTCAGAGGTGGAGATCCTTCCACATTGGTATTACACTCCACCAATTCTCCTGCTATTCTAGATGAATGCATTTCTAGGTTGTCACCTACAAGAGCTTCATCAGATGCCTCATGAACTTCATATGTGGATAGAAAGTAGTTACCCATGCCTAAAGACTCAAACACAATTTGAGCTTCAAGTGCTGAGGTCTGGGTAACCACATATTTCACTTCCTTCTCAAGGAGTAGCCTCTTCATAACACCCTTGACTAGAATCCTTACTTTGGATAGGTCCATGCTCAATTCACCTCCAACATCTTTGTAGAAGTTTCATCCAAGAAGGATGCCATATGATGCTGGGATGTCAGCCACCAGAATAGTCATCTTGATTATTTTATCTAAAAAGGCTGCAAATGCAAATTGGGCATCTTTGATTTGTCTTAGTAGTGGTACTTGTTTGTTCTCCATGGAGAAACATCTCCCAAACATCTTGGTCAGTGTGAGACCAAGGGATTCTACCACTTTGGTAGGCAGAACATTATTTAAGGCTCTAGAATCAATGATGCAGTTGTTTAGTTGATGTCTATTTATCAATAATGAGACATAGAAAGGTTCAGTCCTACCAAAAACAATAGGAAGAGTGATGACAAGGTTGTTCTTGGTGGGCGCATTCTTGGGGAAATCATGAGTCACCTTGGGAATTGCTTGTCCTCCAGGGATGGCTTGGTTTTTAATGCATTAAACCAATTTATCTAATTGCTTAGGATGGGATTGTAGAAATTTAAATTCAGACATTTGAATTTTAGTTTTCTTTATATGGTCAATTATGTCAAATGTCTAGAATGAGCTAAGAGTAGAGGATGGGAGTTCATCCTTTTGATCTTTGGGAGGGGGAGAACTAGACTAAAAATTTGAATTAGAAGGCATAGGGATATTTGAGGTACTTACCTTTTTTGCAATCACCAGGTCCTTTGGCTGGAAAAGAAGAGTGGTTCCCTACTTAGAAATTGAAATTGTTGGTTGAGGTCATTCCTCTACTTTCTCCTTATCAGCTAGTTGAGCTGATTGGTTCTTGGACCGGGTGAATACAACATATGATCCCTTAGCTACATTACCTTCACTTTTAGGTTCATCTTGATAATTCAGGAAATCAATATTAGAGTTGCCAACTAATTCTTCTTCTTCCTCAGTGAAGAGATGAGCTTCATCTTTAGGATTAAACTTAGGCTGGAATGAGAAATCTGATTCAACTTCAAGATATCCAACCACTGAGTTAGTTGGAAGTGCTTTAATGGCAAGGTATTCCTCTGAGGGGGAGGAAACTGATTAGTTTGCCCTTGATTTTTGGTAGGATTACCTTGGTAGGACTGATTAGGGAATGTCCTCCTTAGTACATCTCTATATGAAGGAGCAGATGACATCCCTTATGCCATTTATTTTTTGAGGGCCAGTAATTCATTTTCTAGCTTCTGCACCATTGGATCAATGGTGGCTGAAGGTGAGTACTCAGAGGAAGAAGAAGAGTTACCTCTATTTGGATCTCTCCTTATCTCTCCTACCAAGATAAGGTCATCTTCAACTTTAGTAGCCAAGTCTTGAGTAGCCTCAAGGTCTATATGGCCAGCATGTCTTAGCAGAAAACTCATTTTAGATAGCTGTGAGTTGATGAAGAAGCATTTGAGGTTTTGAGGGGTTGGTTGAGCAATTACAAGAATCCTGTTCCTTAGATTGTCAAACTTTGCAATGAAATCCCTCATAGGTTCATGAGGTTCCTTCTTCATCTATGTGAGCTAGGCCACTAAAGCATGTGCATCTTCCATAGGCTTGAACCTGGCTTCAAATTTAGCTTTGAGTGTGTCCCAGTTAGTTACTGACCTAGCTTGTAGATGGTAGAACCACTCTGCAGCAACACCTTGTAGTGTTTTCATGAAAAGCTTAACTACCACGTCTTAAAATTCCACTCTTATTATGCCATAGGCTATGTTGAAGGTTGCAATGTGTTCATTGGGGTGAACTCTCCCATCCCCAAAGAATTTGGGGAAATTCTTTCTTGAGCTACATGGAAGTTCATGTAGAGGTGGAGTGAGGTTGAGTGGGCCAAATGAGTTACCCTAAGGGCCTTAAACTTCCATGATGAGATTATGGAAAAGGGGGATAACAAATCTGGGTGGTGTATGTATGGGCAAAGCTCTGCTAACAAAAAAAAAAGTAGCTCTACCTTGTGTTGGTGACTTGGTATGGGTAGGAGGAACACTCCTATATCTTTGAACTTGAAGTTAGGGAGGGAACAAATCAAAATTTTCCTATTGCACCAACTCAAAGATAGGGTCAACACGTTGGGCTCTCTAGCTTCTTGTATAACATGGAGTTGCTAGATTGTAGGATAAAAATGAGAAAGAACTGGCCCTACTTCAGCTTGAAACTTGAGGGTTCAAACTGTGCATTCTATCCCAGTGGCTCTAGTTTTGCAGACTAGATAATATAATGGAGATGGAGGAAGATGGTAAGGCTATAATTATAATGGGTAAGACATAGAATGGAGTCACTAGAATCTATAATGAATAAGGGTAAGGACTGCTTCAATCTGAAACTTGAGGTTTTAGATTGCATGTAAATCCCCAGCGGAGTCACCAAAAACCTTTGGGTGAATATTTTGTCAACTAGCTAACTGATGAGAAAAATAGGTCTCTTCAACCAAAACATAGGGAGATTGGTCATCCAGATGTGTAGGTTTAATACATCAATAGGGGACAAATCTCTCCTCTCATCAAGGGGAGGTTCCCTATAAGTATGAGGTTCTATATACTATATATATAAGTAGAAAATAACACTCAGGGGTAGGATACACCATCCATCTCTCTTCTTTCAGAGATGATGTTCACAAACAAAGGAGAAAATCCTAGTGAAAACACTGAAGACACTTCTCTTCTTTCAGAAGTGATCTTGTAGGAAACAATAGGAGTTCTTTCAGGTAGTGACAAGTGACTGGTAACCAAAGGTGTAGTAACCAACAAACTGAGATGTACCACAAAGTCTCCACCTCGACTGCCCAAGAGTGAGATACAAAGGATAATGAGGGCACAAAGTCATCCCAAGATCCTTTACACATGAGCAAAAAGAAAACACACTAAAGGTGATTGTGGGGGCATAAAGTCTCTCCACAGTTGACTTCAGGACACCTTCCTAATTACTTCCACTAGTTCTGCTTGTTAGATCAAATAAACAAAAATACTCCTAGGAAATAGACATAAGAACAATTTCCTAAAATAACACAAGCTATAACAACACAAAGTTTGCAAGTAACTTGCTTTCTCATTCAGATAAAATAATATGCACAATAATCTGAGCTCAAAGTCTCAGTATTTGCCTTTCAATTTGGGCAGAGTTTTGCTTCTATATTGGGAAGATCTCCCTAAAATGATACAAGAGATTACAATATATAGTAGCTAAGAAAGACTTGGCACTTTGTTCCATAAAAAGGCCCATGCTGTGCATTCAATGCCTTGAATGCAATTTTGGTTCTATCAGGGAACCATGCTGGATCAGGGTGGCTGTCTTAACTATGGCATGTCAATTCATCTCAAGTGTTTACTCTTGGGTGTAGATCATCTAGTGTGTATGCCACTGTCCATTTTGTTTTTACTCTCAGGGGGACAAATAGGTCATGTCTTCAATGTTTAAGGGCTCAAAAATCCACCTTGCAGACTATTTCACCTACTAAAATAACTACTACATAGATATTTCTAGTCTTCCCCCTTTCTTGCTACAATTTGAGCCCTCAAGCCATCTTTTCACCTTTTTGGTTCTTCCTCTCAGTGGTTCTTCCTTTCAGCCTTGGCCTTAAGGCCTTTAAATGCATTCGGGTCCATGTTTAAGCCTAAAAAGATCAATAGACACTTTATTGCCACAAATTTGACATCTTTGGGTCCGTCATCATTTAAAAGCTAATAACTAGTTGATTGTCCCTAATTTGATGGCTGCGGGTCCATCATCTTCCTTAGTAATTCCTTCCTATCTTTCCCACTTGCTTTGGCTGCTTTCCACTGATCTTAACAAATGACACATGGTGCCTTCCAATGTGAAATAGTCAAGGACACTTGATAGCATCCACTTAACTTATATAAGCTCTAGACCCCTTTTGAGAGTCTTGCAAAAGATGACATGTGGTGGCTTCCGGTGAGCTCCTAGAAACACTGTAGAAACATTCAAGACTCTTCCAAATCCACATGGATGCAGACACTTGTCATGCTCCACTTGACCTTAGCACCTCACCTAGGGCCCACCACAGTCCCTATGAAGCAAAAGGAAGAAATTGTGGATGTTGACACTTGGTGGCTTTCATCAAGCTTTTTAAAGGACACATGGCATCTTCCACTGCTTTGTAGAAAATTGTATTACAACCTTTTGTTGTCACCACTTGGCACCCTCTACAGGACTTTAAGAGAATCCTATTAAAATAAGATTTGAAACTTATTAGAGATTTGAGACATGGATGTAGACACTTGTCACCCTCCATTGACCTAGAACGGGACACATGGCACATTTCACTACTTTGAAACTTATTAGAAACTGAGTCCTAGTAGATGACACTTGACAGCTTCTATTGCACTTTAGCAACTTACCCAGGGACCAACATGGTCCTTACTTAAATAATGAAACAAAAGGAAGGAAATGTGGAGTTTGACACTTGGTGGCCTCTGCTGAGCTTTGCAGATGACATGTGACACATTTCACTGCTTTGAAACTTACTAGAAACTGTGTCCCGATAGATGACACTTGGTAGCTTTCACTGCTCTTTGAGGTTTGATCTTTCCTAGAAAGAACTTGCTCTTTGGGGCCTTGAAAGATGGTCTTTTGAACTTATCAATAGAAAAATTGGCTAAGTGTTGAACTTGTTTCTATCCTACAGAGTCTGTAGAAACCAACCTACAGAGTCCACAAAAATTAGTTTGTAGATTTGGGGGAGTCTGTAGATTTGAGTCCATACCTGCAAAGTCTATAGAAACTAAGTCTGTAGAGACGAACCTATAGAGTCCATAGAAAGTAAGTCTGTAGATTTGAGTTTGTAGAGTCCATAGATTTATGAAAAGCTTGAGGAATGGAGAATTTGAATGCACAGAACAATTTTTGAAAAGGGAAGAGAGAATTTTTGTCTATAGGATCAAAATAGTTCATAGGTTGTCCCAAAAATGAGTGACATTTTTTTTTGGGGACAACAATATGAGCAATAAAGACTTAAGTAAGAACAAAAACATTTTAAAACAAAATAAGAACAACTTAATACCATGAGATCAAGATATAAATAATCAAGATCTATGTGGAGCATCAAGATGTACTTGGAAAAAGAAAACAAAAGAGAAGAACAAGACCAAATAAGAATACAAAAGACCAAGGAGAGACAAGAAGTAATTAAAAGAAGAAAAGAGGAATAAATATATGAAGAGGTAGGAAAGTAAAATGAAACACCAAAAAAACACAATAAAACACCTATAAAACTCAAATAAATACACACAAATAAAAACCAAGTTACTACAGTTTAAACATAATTGTTCATGTACATGTAGTAAAGATGTTAATTTATACAAAAATGTAACAAGAATGACACAAAGTTTTTAATTAATTAAAGAGGAACAATGTATAAGAAATGGGGGAAGAGAAGAAATAAAAGGGATTGGCTGAGCTAACTCCAGATGTACAAGACAAGTGGATGATACCTACATAGTTCCATGGATGCAAGTTCCAACATTAACTTTAGACTAGATGTAGTTCTCCTAAGAAGTGGGATAGAAGAAAAAGGTGATGACAAGAACATATGATTAATTTTTTATAAGAAAATGGAAGAAAATAAAACCAAGGAAAGAAATGAGAATGGTCTGGCAAAAAAATAATCATGGGGGACAAGATACTTGAAAAATGGTAAGAGAATGAGGATCATAATGTATAAAAGATTAAGATAATCTTTTTATTCTTTTGGGGATCATTTTATAATGTTTTTTATGGCTTTGGGATAAAATATGTACAAAGGGGGGACTAACTAATCAAGGAGATGATCGTCTAAGAGTAGAAGTTCTAATAAATAGCTAAGCTCACTAAAATGGCCCATGCTCATAAATCAGTGAGAGTGAGGTCATGATAAGGCAACATTACCTACCAAGCAACATCAAGATAATATAATAGTGTGTAACATAAGGTATCTTTAAAGAACCATCCATTAGGTAAATATCCTATACTGAAGATGAATTCATGCTTTACTCATCTATAAAAGAAGCTACAAAATACCATTTGTGCTGATCTACTTTGTAGAACTAGCATCGAATACGATCATAATGGTGATGATTTGTAATCAAGATAATAATTAGTCATGGGATAAAAGTGATCAGGTTACAACAGCCTTGGGATATGATAAAAATGAGGTTCTCAAAGAGAATGGTCTAGAATGAATGTGGTCTAAAATATGATAGTCTAGGGTGGGATAAAATGTGTTCAAAATGCCAATAGTCCAAAGGCCTTCACTATCTAGAGTCATGAAAGTAATAATGTTATCTAAAGAATGGTACAAGGTAAGTCAAAAGAATATGATCTATGAGAGGATGGTCTGGGATAAAATGGTAGAATACTTTAGCAAAAGTTTCCCCCAAATAAGGGGTCTTGAAGATAATGGTTCAAAGCTGTTTAAGAATAGAACCTCTTTAGGTGTACAATGTTCATGGGCTCTGAAAGTTCTTCACCATTTGGTTTATCCAATTTATATTACCCTAATCCATAGTTCACCATGATAATATATGGTCCTAACCAATTTGATTAAAACTTACCTTTTTTATTAAATTCAACATTTGTGTTCTTATGGTTCTCTTTTAGGACCAAATCACCAATCTCAAACTCTCAAGGGAGAATGCACTTGTTTTAGATTCTCCACAATCTATTTTGATAGGCTTGAAATTTTTCTAGGGTAGCCAAAATCTTACCATCAAGAAGTTCTAGTTCTTGCAACCTAGAGACTTGGTACTCTTCATCATCTTTAATATGCTCCAAAGATACAATAAAGGCAAATTGATATCAATCAGGATAATAGATTTTGTGTCATAAATAAGGGAGTATAGAGTGGATCTTATGAGGTTTTGATGACTAGTTCGATAGGCCCAAATGGCAGGAAAGATTTATAAGTGCTAATTATGGCCAACATCATTGAAAATCTTCTTTAAAATGGCTATAATGGTCTTGTTTGATGCCTTAGCTTGTCCATTGCCTTATGGGTTATATGGTGTGGATTTCTTGTGTTAGGATTGTGGAGCTAAAAGCTTCATTGATGTAGACACGGAGGAGGTTGCAGGAGAGTTGCTGAGTGTTAGAGACACCGGCGTCGGTCAGGCCAACCGACGTCGGCAGGATAGGGTAGGAAGGCAACCGACGTCGGTCAGAGATCAGCCGGCGTCGGTGACCCCCAGGCGGACAGGGATTGGCGTCGATCGCCTGTGTGGTTCAGACTGCGCTTATTACAGGCAGTTAGCTAACGAACCAAGTGTTTGCATGAAGAGATCTATTTTTAGACTGAGAGCTGCGGATCTAATTATTGTAATTAGATGTCTAATTATTGTTTGGATGAGATCTATATAATAGACTCATGGTTGTATTGGAAAAGTGTGCTAGAGAGTAAGAGAGCATAATTATAAGCTCCTTCTATGTGTGAGGTAGAGCAATGGTGCATTCCTCCTAGTGCCTTAGTACCAGGTGTGTTGGTGCTGGATTGGAGAGCCAACTGGGTTCTTCAGGAGTGTAGGATCTTGGTCACAGTTGCATGGCCTATATAGGAGATCTACATGGTAAGTAAGATCATTGATCTGCAGGTGTATGTGTGTGCAAGGTCGAGGTTCACAGGTGAGCAGAACCGTTGTTTGATTTGCAGGTGTGCAAGGTCATATAGACAGCAACACAACAGGGAGCAGTATTAGGCAGGATCTACTTGGAGTACAGGTGTGTACTCAGATAGAGCAAAGAGGAAGGCAAGGGAGTTCCTTCCATAAGTATGGTCTGTTGAATTGCAGGTTGTTGCAGATTCATGGGAGATCTACTTGAAGTACCTTGAGTACTTGTGGAGCACATGGAGTGCTTGTGGAGTGTGTGGAGCACTTGTGGTGTGCGTGGAGCACGGGAGGTGAACACCAACTCTGTATTTGAGTTGGGTGTTGGGACCTGTGAGAGGGAGAGCTTTGGGGAGAAGAATTACTGTTCACTTGAGGTGTGGGAAACCTCTGTAAGGTGGTGGAGAAGATGTGGGATATTCTCTATTGTATTCTTTTCTGTATAAAGTGTTAATACAAGTTGTGTATTGTCTCTCATATGCTGTGTTATTCTAAATTCTAGTTACTTATTGATTCTGGTTATTGCTGCATATTAAGTTGCTTGAAGTTTGGTAATCAATTGTATGCTTCTGGTGTTTCGCATCCTGACAAGTGGTATCAGAGCCTTGATTGTAGGTTCTTGAGCTTGATACCAACAAGTGGTATCAGAGCTAAGGTTGCAGGAAGCAGGTTGTGTTTGGTTACGGTCACTCTCAGGGATTTCTGATCGAGTGGGAGTAGAGCAACGGTAGATCAAAGTAAGCTAAGAATGGAGGAGTTGAAAAGCACAGACGGTCACTCACGGTCCTATGGAAAGAAAGAGCAGGTAAAAGAACATTGTTGGTTGGTAACAGATCAGCATGAAGAAACTGAAGATACAGATGTAGCAGGTGTTGTTGTACAAGATGTGTTTGCAGGTTTCTTGGATAAAGTTGAATCTTGGATAAAAGATTCGGTTGCCTCTTTCCATGCAGCCCCAGGTAGAGGAGCTGGTAAGCCTTGCCAAAGAATTGGCAAAGGGGAAGTGAAGCTGAAATTGCAGGCGGCCAACACACAAGTGTTGATGAAGGTCATGTTGGTCCTAGGTTTGGAGATTTGGCTAATTTCTTCAGAAAGATTGGGTGATGAGAGATGCACAAGAACTCTCACAGCGGTAGCACTTGAATTAGCTGGTGGTAAGAAAACAGGTATTCTTTATCTACTTGTTTATATTATTGATTCTTCTTCTGTTGCAGAGACGTGGCTTCGTAGGCTTGGTCACATGAGCAGGAAGGAGATGCATGTTCTTAAGTGGAAGACAGATATATTTGATAGGCTTAAGAACTAGAAAGCCTTGGTGTTCTTGGAGGAGATGGCGGAAAGAGTTCAGTGGATGAGGCTAGATACATCTAAGCAGAGCAATTTGGACATGTGTTTTGATCCAAAGGAGCTCGCGGGTAAAAAGTCATCACTCACAGGCGAACACAGATACCGATGTCGGTCAGGAGGAATCGGCGTCGAACAGACAGGTGCCGATGTCGGTCATGTGCAGACCGAAGCCGGCGATGTCGGGTAGGGTAAGACCGATGTCAATCACGGGACTGACGTCGACAGTAAGTAAGACCAATGTCGGTCAGGAGGACTGACATCGACAGAAGGGACACCAGTGCTGGCAGGTTGGTAGTCAGGTACAGACGCATAGAACTAACGTCGGTCGGATGCAGACTGTGGAGTGACCGAGGTCGGTCACTGTAACAAATTTTGGGTGGACAGCATGTTGTTAAGGAGTCTTAAACACCCATATGGAGGACTGAAGGCGTAAGTAGGCCCTCAAATTCGTGTTCCTCTTCTTCATACTGGTTGCTGATTATAAAGCAGGAAGGATCCAGGAAACAGGTGTGAGCTAGGCAGGATTATGATGCAGAACCAAACGGGAGTTTTGGTAGGTTTGCCAGCTAGATGAAAGCACAGAGACGAATGGATTCCTTAGTAGAAGAATAGAGAGAACGGATACGTGAGACGGAAGACCAGGCATATGGTCTTGAGGTAGCTGCAGGACGGTGGTACAGGTTTTGACAGGTGGAGGATGAAGCATGGCTTCAGTCGATGTCAGGGTAACTACTGTGGTTTGACTTACCAGGGGGATGATGATTGCAACATCATTCTATTGTTGTATGTGGATAGTATGCTAGCTAGCAGGGGTGTACATATAGGGGTTTGCTGAGCTGAGGGCAAGATTAGTTCAGTGGCATGTCATGAGGAGTTTGGAGCAGCGAAATTCTTTGACATGGGAGGCATGGAGATCACAGGTTGATTTTGTCTCGAGTGGGAGCTGATGTGAATCAGGTGTTGGCGAGGTTCAAGATGCAGAACCAAAGCACACTAAGGGCTGGATAGGTACAGTGTCCGAAATCACATGAGGTCTGGTACAGACCTGAGTATTCCCATGCAGTGGGAGCTATAAGAGTTAGGGCCAATTTGGGGAAGTGGGTTCTCAGGTTTTTTGAGAGGGACCGGCAGCAGGTGTTGCTATGCAAGGTCAGGACTTCACTACATGGATTTGTAGGTTCGGATGTGGCAGGGTACTCAGATGACAGGTGGTACACCACGGGATGTGTGGTGGGTTGTCTTTAGGTGGGAGCTTGAAGAGGGATACAAACCAGGAAATAGATTAGACAGAGTACAGGTACAGGTACAGTGCAGCTGTTTATCTCCAAGTGGGAGATTTTTAGGATTGTGGAGCTAAAAGCTTCACTGATGCAGACACGAAGGAGGTTGCAGGAGAGTTGCTGAGTGTCAGAGACACCGGTGTCGGTTAGGCCAACCAACGTCGATAGGATAGGGCAGGAAGGCAACCGACGTCGGTCAGAGATCGGCCGACGTCGGTGACCCCCAGGCAGACAGGGACCGGCGTCGGTCACCTGTGTGGTTCAGACTGCACTTATTATGGGTAGTTAGCTAACGAACCAAGTGTTTGCATGAAGAGATCTATTTTTAGACTGAGAGCTGCGGATCTAATTATTGTAATTAGATGTCTAATTATTGTTTGGATGAGATCTATATAATAGACTCATGGTTGTATTGGAAAAGTGTGCTAGGGAGTAAGAGAGCATAATTATAAGCTCCTTCTGTGTGTGAGGTAGAGCAATGGTGTGTTCCTCCTAGTGCCTCAGTACCAGGTGTGTTGGTGCTGGATTGGAGAGCCAGCTGGGTTCTTCAGGAGTGTAGGATTTTGGTCACAGTTGCATGGCCTATATAGGAGATCTACATGGTAAGTAAGATCATTGATCTGCAGGTGTATGTGTGTACAAGGTCGAGGTTCACAGGTGAGCAGAACCATTGTTTGATTTGTAGGTGTGCAAGGTCATATAGACAGCAACACAACAGGGAGCAGTATCAGGCAGGATCTACTTGGAGTACAGGTGTGTACTCAGATAGAGCAAAGAGGAAGGCAAGGGAGTTCCTTCCATAAGTATGGTCTGTTGAATTGCAGGTTGTTGCAGATTCATGGGAGATCTACTTGAAGTACCTTGAGTACTTGTGGAACACATGGAGTGCTTGTGGAGTGCGTGGAACACTTGTGGTGTGCGTGGAGCACGAGAGGTGAACACCAACTCTGTATTTGAGTTGGGTGTTGGGACCTGTGAGAGGGAGAGCTTTGGGGAGAAGAATTACTATTCACTTGAGGTGTGGGAAACCTCTGTAAGGTGGTGGAGAAGATGTGGGATATTCTCTATTGTATTCTTTTCTGTATAAAGTGTTAATACAAGTTGTGTATTGTCTCTCATATGCTGTGTTATTCTGAATTCTAGTTACTTGTTGATTCTGGTTATTTCTGCATATTAAGTTTCTTGAAGTTTGGTAATTAATTGTATGCTTCCCGTGTTTCGCATCCTGACATCTTGTGCTTGATTTTCAATTTTTCACAAAGGTCTTTTACATCTCTATTTATAAAGGATCCACCATTATCAGATATAATGCATGTTGGGATGCCATATCGACAGATGATATGGTAATGAATAAATTTAGAAATATGGTTCTTGATGATGTAAGTGAGAGGAATGGACTCAATCCACTTAATAATGTACTTGGTAATAGTTAAAATTTGTTTATGTCCATCTAAAGATGTTGGAAAAGGTCCCAAGTAGAGAATGACCATGGTGTTGTGATTGGCTATAGTGGCAAGAAAGGTACGTGTATCAAGTTTTCATGTTACTAATAATGAACACACTCACATATTTTTAAGCATCTATCTCCATCTTTGGCTAAGATTACACTATTTTGGGGAGCTTTTTGGCTAAGATTACACTATTGGTGTGGGCCTTACATATTACTTCATGAACCTCCTTTAGCACTAGCTTGGATTTTAACAAAGATAAATAATGAAGTAGCCTTCCATCATAGCCTTTGTAATAAAGTGTGTTTCTACGGAGGGTATAATGGGCTAGGTAGTGATGGAATAGTTTCTATTAGTTATTAGATAGGTTAGGTGGAGAAATGTGACCACAAAAGTAATTATAAAAGGCTTGATACTAAGGCAGTTTAGGTGGGGGATTGGGACTAGTAATAGTACATACCCTTTTTGAATTTGGCATAATATGTGTAGTTTGTAGAATATTCTCAATAAAAAATTGATACTCTTTAGATCCACCATCAATCTATATCATTGACCCAATAATTGCCATTGCATTAGTAGTTTTGTTACTAGCCCTTGGTACTTTTTCAAACTATAGATATTTAAAATGAACCTTGAGATTATCCATGATTTGCTTATAAGGAACAAGCTTATCATCTCTAGTTTGATATTGATAAGTGGTTTGATTGATGATCAATTGGGAATCATTGTAAACCATTAAGTGTTGAATGTCCCACTGAATGGCAAGACACAATCTTATAATAAGTGCTTCATACTTGGCCTTATTGTTGGTATAATGAAAATTAATGTGAAATGCTTTGGTAATCAAATCACCTTGTAGTGTAATAAAAAATATACTAGATTTAGATCCAAAAGAAGTGAAGGAACCATAAAAATAAAAAATATGCTGTACTTCTTCCACTTTCATGATAAAATCATTTAGAAAGTTGAATCTAAGTGGTTGAGTGTCTATAATAGGGGTTTCTACAAGTTGATTAGTAATAACCTACCCCTTGATAGCTTTTTGATTATAATACTCAACATCAAATTCAATCAATATCATGACCCACTTAACCATACATCCTATGAGAGCTACTTTGAATAATAAAAATTTGAGAGGCTCCACCTTAGTGATGATAATAATTTTGTTGTTCAACATATAATGTCACAACTTTTAGGAAGTGAACACCATAGCTAAACATGCCTTCTCAATAGAAATATAATTATGTTCATAAGACACTAGTGTGTGGCTTAAATAATAGACTACATGTTCTTTACCTCAATCATCATGTTGGGCCAAAAGTGACCCTAGTGCATGCTCATTTATTGATATATAAATAAGCAGTGGTTGTTTAGGTGTTAGCGGTCTCAAAATCGGTAGGCTGGAAAAATATGTCTTGAGCTTTACACATGCGTACTGACATTATTCATACCATTAAAACATGATCCCTTTCTTCAAAATATGGGTAAATGGGTGGCACTTATCTTCTAGTTGAGAAATGAACCTATATTGACTGAATCTTTCCCTACAGGATTTGGAGCTATTTAAGATTTGAAGGTGGAGGCATTTCAACAATGGCCTTAACCTTAGTAGGGTCAAATTCAATCCCTCTTTGTGATACAATGAAACCTAGCAATTTACCTAAAGTGACCCCAAAGACACACTTTTTAGGATGCATGAACACTTTATATTCATGAAGCCTCTCAAAGACTCTTCATAGAACATCAGGATGTCCAACTCTTGTTATTGATTTTACTAGTATGTCATCAACATAGTCCTCAACAATATCATGCATCATGTCATTAAAGATGATAGTCATGAGACACTGATATATGTCTTTAACTTTTTTCAAGCCAAATGGCATGACTTGGTAACCAAATTTTCCTCATAGAATGGTGAATGTAGTCTTGTGTTGATCTTATTGGGCTATATTGATCTGATTATATCTAAAAAATCCATCCATGAGAGATAGCATCTCATACCTAATAGTATAATTGATGATCATGTCTATGTTGGGAAAAGGAAAATCATATTTTGGGCATGCTTTATTAATGTCTCTAAAATATGTACAAAGACATATGCCCTTTGGCTTCTTGCAAATTATAACTATGTTAGATATCCATTCAAAATAGTTCAATGGCTAAATGAAGCCTACTCCCAATAATTTTTATAATAAAGTTTTTACCAAGAGGGCTATGCATGGATAAATCTTTATCAATTTATGCTTAACTAGTTTGGCATTTAGATGAACAAAAATTCAATGAATGACCAAGTGTGGGTCTAATCCTGGCATGTCTTAATATGCCCATGCAAAAATATCTCTAAAATCCATCAAAATGGATATAATATGTTCACATTCTAATTTAGTAAGGGAAGCTCTAAGATAAATAATTTTGTGATCATCATATGTTCCCAAGTTCACTTCAACTTGTTCTCTATAAGAAGTGTGGATCCATCTTCAATAATAGTAGACAAGGTGTGATCGTGATCACCTTATTTTGCTACAATTTCTTGATTTTCCTCCCAGAGCTCTAGATAATGTGATGAATCTAAATCTACCATCTCAGGTAATGGTTAGGTAGTAAAAACCCCTATAGACTCAAGAGTGAGACACTAAAAAAGTTATTGTTGTTTTGAAGAGATGATTATACTAGCTATGAAGCTGAGACTTGGTGGACCTTCTGCATCTTGAGGGGATGAACAAACTTTCCCACTCAAGAGTGACTAAAATAGGTTTTCACTCAAGGGATTGTCTTTTTCTTTACTTTTCCCCTGATCAATGAGCACTTCAAAGAGGTTTTTTCTTGAACATCTTGATGTTTTATCTTTATTATGACCAAGAAATTTTTCCTACTCTCCAAAGTAGGTAGAAGGATCCAATAAAAAAACAAATCCTTGTTTATGATTCCTAATGGGTAATCCATCTCTTAGGCCCATGTATTCTTCAATTTATTCTTCATTATGAAACTCATCAAGGCATATGAATAAATTTTTCTAGTCCTAATCAATGATTTTGGGATGGAAAATGCATATGGAATAATGAGGTCCTACTTCAGTAAGGGAAGCTCCAATAGTGGAATGGGTTCTTGCTTTAGGATGGGAAGCTCCAATAAGATAAACATGTGTTATGGTCATGATAACATTTTTATCAAATAAATTTGAGAGGCTATAATGGGACACTATGTCACTACTAGGAGTCAAGTCATTAGACAATTTAGAAGAATCATTATCAAAAGTCATGAGGTCACCCCCAGACAGTATAAATCTGAGACCATAATTTAGATTAGGTATTCCAGATGATAATAGTTTCAAGATTCCTTGTGCTCATGGGGCAAGGCTGCTTCCTATATAATTAAGATGATCCATGATTTGATTAGGGATAGGATACTTTGGATTCTAAAATTAATCAATAAGGCCTTTAGAATATAACTAGTTTCCTTCTATAAAAACCTCTCAATCCTTCTTTGGAGAAGTAGTAAGTAGAAATACCATAGGCGATTTTTGTTGTTTTTTATTTGGTTACTAGATCAAGGTGGGTCTATTTGGGCTTTTATATGTTTTGGGTTTACCAAATGTTTTTGGAGACTTCAACAATGTTGAAACATGGAAGGCATCCTTTAGATGATACGTAGAAATGCCCACATCTTCAATAACCACCTATTTTTCAAGGGTTTCAGTAAATAGATCAGTCAAAGTGGATGCTAGGTCACTAGGGTTGTTATAATTGGATAGAGGTGGATGTGAAACTATCTCCTTATTCTTATTTACAATAAATTTAGAACCAAGACAATAGTTATAACTATGATACTCAGCCTCAAGATGTTTGTATTACTAATAAGGATATTGATCGATAGGAATAGTAACCTCGATCCCATCATGGGGAAACTTAAAGAACTAGTGTAAGGTAGATTTAATGGCATGTACTTCATGAATATAAGGATGAACATGAAGTATGTTATAAGGTAGATCAATTTCCATAATATGAATCAATGTTTAGTGGGAAATATACCCAACAATGATTGGCAACCAAATAATATCAAAAGACTCTCTCTCAGTGTTGTAAGCCTTTATTGTGATCATTTATGGCTATATATCCTTTATAATGTAGCCCAATCTCTGTACTAGTTTTAGGAACACTATGTTCAGCCCTAAACCATTATCTATGTGAACCCATTTGATCTTATGGCTTTCAATGATTATTTTAATACATAATGGGATATTATGGCTCAGACCTAGGGTGGACATGTCTTTTTGATCAAATGTGAGTTGATGAAATGAAGTCAAATTTCCAACTAGTGTTTGGAAATCTTTGGAAATATTTCATTCTTACAAAAAGCTATTCAAAATAGTTTTATGGACTTCTGATGTATGTAAGAGATCTAAATTGGAAATATGTGTAGGGGTTTTGCTTAGTTGGTCCAATAGACTATAAGGTTTCTCAACATTGGGATGAGATGGCTTGGCCTTGGCTAGCATGATATTAGGATTTGGAACTAAAGGCACAATTTTCACATTGGGTTCTATGGAAAAAGAGGGTAAAGGGCCTTGGAGAGTAATTTACGAGCATCTAGTTATGGTTGCATAGACCTGAGGTGGTTAGGATCCAATATAGTTAGAAGATGAAGATGAAGGGATTAGAGGGTGACTTGTGGGTGTCTAGTTGTATTGATTCAATTTTGAGTCAATGAGGATCCATTGTAATTAAAAGAAGGGTATTGTCTAGAAATAGTAATCGATACAAATGAAGTCACAATAGAATTGCATGAACTCAACATGGAATTACTAGAGGGAGAGGGTGTTGGCCTTATAATAATGGGTCCTATACTATGAGGAGCATGAGATGGTTCATGGGATTTGATAGTAATAGTAGAAATGTGGGCTATAAAAATATGTCCCATGGTGTTATCATAGCTGTAAGGCATGTTGTTA
Organism: Torreya grandis; assembly: GCA_037957365.1. Classification (NCBI taxonomy): domain Eukaryota; kingdom Viridiplantae; phylum Streptophyta; class Pinopsida; order Cupressales; family Taxaceae; genus Torreya; species Torreya grandis. Next base: position 717,708 of record JARHVA010004808.1, on the reverse strand, counting down.
TAACCCAAGTTGTTAGCATGCGTATTATGATCCTAATTACGATCATGCTGATTATGATTTTGACCCTGATTTTGGTTTTGATTCTACCTCTAGTTTTGTCCCTAATTCTACTAGTTGTTCCTTGGTGGTGGTTGATTGTGTTAAGGAAATAGATCTTGGTAAATTCACATATCTTAATTAGTGCCTTGTGAGGCCAATTTGATATTGACTTCACCACTCTCAATTGGATATTCAATTAGGTGTCATAATTAGACACACTGATATGCATCGTGTCCAATAACATGATGAAAGTTTCACCATTCATTCTCCTTGTACCAATATAGATTTGGTTGATCTTAAGGAAATGGCCTTGGTACTATCCATATAACTAGGTTAGCTACTATGAGCTTTTGAAACACCATCTCAATAAGTTCTCCTAATTTGTTGAAGACTTTGTATTGATTATGGAATGTCCTTCATGGAGGTTGTCTTTATAAATTGAGTGGTGGCTTAGGTGGAGATAATTTTAAATTTGGGGCTGATGGGGCATGTACCATTTGTATGTGTCTTATTTTTGTCACACCATTTCCAACCATGTTCTTGTTCTTGTTAAAACCCTTTGGTTTTTCTTGCGTAACTATTTGACTAAAAGATGGGGTCTAATTTTATGTTTTACCCTACATGAAAATCTTGACAAGGACCTTAGCAATAAGAACCTTCTCAATCTACATACCCTTGTCTATAATTTATTTGAAAGTGTTTACATAAGAAAACCATAGATTATTCACCACCTACAGGTGTAATTTCTATGCAAATATGTCCACCAATTATTTTTATAGTAAATTATGTTGAAAATAACTAGCTAATGCTCTCCATCTTTGTGGATATGCAATAAATCTTTCTCCGTCATGTTGTTTGGCTTTACCCAAGTCAAAAATGGTCAATTCATGTTTGATGTTGTATGAGAAATGGTTAATGAAATTTTTAGATAAGTCATTCCAATCCAAAATCAATCCCTTGGGTGACTTGAGTAGCCAATCTAAAGCTTGTCCCATTAAACTTCATAGAAACAATCAAAGTAAGAACATGCTACTATAAGAAACCTCTTGGCATAATATGAAAAATGCCTAGATATGTTCACGTGGGTCACCATTTACTTGTTATTTATAAAATTTGGGTTCCTTGAAATGAGGTGGAAAGGGGACTTAGATAATTCTTAAATCAAATGGATATGGGCATATCTTATCAAATTTATACTTTTTGATCCCATTTTCAGTCTCTAAACATGGTACAATCTCTTTCATAGAGTTTCACTCTTGTATGTTAGGTGAATTTGTGGGTGAAACATAATTATATTAGGGTGAAATGTGCCCCTATTATTGCTTTTGGGGTGGTATGTGCCCCTATTATTGCTATTGGGGTGGTATGTGCCCCTGTTGTTGTGGTTAGGGTGGTATGTTCCCTTGTTGTTACTATTGAGGTGGTATGTACCCCTATTATTGCATGGATTTGTTAAGGATTCAAACCCTACAATCCTTGACTTGTTTTTGGTTTAATCCTTGAGTTGAGTAGATAAGAAGTTAATTGTTAGGAATCTATTGCCTCAAATTAACCATGTTTTGTTAATTTTAGGGAGTTGTTTGTCTATTCACCATTGTACGTGTTGGTTGAGATGAAATAGACAAATTATTTAGTATGATTTATTCAATGTGTACTAAATGTTTGGGTCTTTGACTTTGAAAAGGAACAAGAGGTTCTTAGTGATTGAAAAATGTGTGTTCTATGTCTAGTGAGACATGTTATAGAACCTCTTAGGATTTGGGTTGTTCTAGTGAGACATCTTGATCTATCATGGTTGTGTTCTCAACTAGATTTTGCAATTTTAAAACCACAATTACTTATTACTTTGAAGTGTCATTATGGATTGATGAAGTAACTAATGAGTCTATTAAGTCCATGATAAGTTGGTTTCCATATCATTGACTTATCTTCTTAATCTTGTTAAAAAGATCTTAATCGGTTGGTTTTGAATCTATAAGTATTTCTTTACCTTTGCTAGAAGAAGAGATGTTTGTTTGCAAAATGTTTGTGAAAACTTATTTTTGATGTTGTTCTCCTTCTCTAACTAAGGTATGTAATTATTCCATGAGAAAATCTGAGGGTAGTCTAGCACCAAATTCTATCAACCTTAGAAGGGATTCATTTTTATCCTCTTGGGGTTGATATTATACATAATCTTCCTCAGATCCTAATATCATTGGAATGTGCTCAAAGACCACTAAATTATCTTGACCATCATAATAATGCTATTCCTCATAGCTAGGGCTTTAAAGGACCCCACTATGAGTGTACCTTTGAGTCATGTCTAAAAAGGTTGATCTCTACATTTGACCAAATTTGGAAATGTTTTTCAAACATTTAAATAAGGTATGTCTTTTGATATTTCCTAAATAAGATGACTAGGTACCAAAGAGACTATAATAGGGAGGGTGGCATATTACCACACACAATTAAAAGAATGATGTTGATGAAATTACTCAACCTTGGGTAAAGCTAAAATCATATTAATTAGAAGAGGGTATGATAACTCAAAAATCCTAGAGTGTAACTAACACACTAAAATGTGGACTTTTTGAGATAAATCAATATCATAAAAACTAGTTTAACTTCAATGAGTTTTTACTAGGAAACTAGAAGAAATCCCTTAAGACTAGGAAGGAGATAATATAAACAAAGAAACTCAAGATGTGGAAACATGTAAGAGTTACTAAGTATAAAACTATAACCAAATGGGTAGCACAACATTGCCACATGGTAATAGGAATCATAGTATAAAATGTGTTCTAGAACTTGGAGTGTGAGTGATACACTTGATAAACCAAGTTCACAATGGTGAGATAGATGATGAGTCTATAAACGGCCTTTAATTCAAATGGGAAATTGAACCCAAGTTCCCTCAAGTCAAGTGTACATGGATAACCCAATTAACACATCAACCTTATGAACTAAAAAGGTGCAATTTCAAATTGAGACTATTAATGAAATAATTAAAGATAATTTGAGAATTGGTTTAGACTCAAATGGGAAACATAACTACATCAATTATATGATATAACATAATGTTTAAGATGACAAATTTGAACAAGGAAAAGATGATTTTCACTTGGACAACATAACACCTCCTTATTCAAGAAATTGTGGATAATGTGTTTTGGTTATGATGTGTGTTTACGAGCAAGTTTTGACCCTAATTAAGGATCAAGTAATCTAAGACCAAAAGAAAAATGTAATTAAGCAATTTTCCTAAGCCTTAAATTGACAAATTTTATTTTATATTATTGAAATTTGTCTATATACATACATTTGGAAGGAAGTTAAGTGTTCATCCAAAATAAAATAACATTATATGGTAGGGTATTTTACACCCCCTTCTTCCAAGTGACAATACGGTAACATGGGCCTTTCAGTGCACCCTGCATCAACAATACTCCATGGCAAGTGGGGCTTTATAAAACTTAAAATTTAAGACCATTTAGATGGTAATAAATGTGGTTAACATAAGGAATGCAACATGTTAATTGGATCCATGCCAAATAACTTGTTTTGAAAAGGTCTAGTCTTTTTCACAACCACTACATCCATTAATTGCTTAGTGTAGTGTGATGTCCTAAATGATCACACATTATGGGCTAGCTTGCCACTAACAGAGATGGTTTAACCACTCAAACCACCACCATAGTGGGGTGATCCCAATTTGTATACCCCTCATGGATAGGGGTTGAAAATAATGCTAAAAGATGAAGCCTCGGGTCAAAGCTTCCCTATAAAACTTATGGGAGGTAATGACATCCCACTCACAAGCCAAATTACATGAAATAAAATATAAATAAAAAAAATTTAGGGTTATTTTGATATCACCCAACCTATATGGGTTTTGGGGATACCCTAGACAACTTCCTTTTTATGCCTTGGACAAAGGAATAATTGTAATAAAAAGGCACCTTTGATCACCTAAGTTCCCTATAGGGGATGGGGGGAGAGCATATATGTGCAATTATTTTTACTCCAATAATTTAATCAATCAAAGGATGATTTACATAAAATAAATACACTTTTTGAAAAAAATTGCAACTTTGAAGTGAGTTTGGTTTTAAGCACTAAAAATGAAGTGTTTGGTAGTGTTCTTAGCCCTTACCTTTAGTTTGCAAAAAAAATGAAAAACATGCACTTAAAAAATCAAATAAACCATCTAATTTTCATTTTAAACACCAAAGGGAAGGTTCTTAATTAATTTTGAAACACCAAAATGAAATATGAAAAAACTTAATTATGCTCAAATAAACACTTTTCCTCACAAGTCCTACAAGAAAAATTAGATAGTCTTGTTTAGCTTTGAAACACAATTTGAAATGAGATAAGCACTTTTTAAAAATATGCTCTTGGGTCTATGTTTTTCTAAAAACATAGAGATCGATGTTGGTCACTATTAATTGGTGCTAATTCCTAAAATACTATTGCCAATTGTAACCCAATCATGGCTGGTAAAAAATGACCGATAATGGTCACCTATGAACTTGAAGGCAAAAATGTTATGCTTCAAAAGTAGTAGTTAGGATAAAATCTCCAATATAAAACCTTTTGGATCAAGAAATATTTAGACCAGAGACTTATAAAACTCAATTTGTTATAAATAAACTTAAATAAATCTTTAAAATTGAAAATTTTAGCCATATTTTCCCTACAACCCAACTGACCATGGTTAGCCCTAATTGACGCCGATCACTCAAAACCATCGTCAATCACTGTGTGACCTGTGTGTGCACAAAAAATGTTAGAAACATGAGAAAATAAGCATAAAAATTATTTTTAATGGACTTTTTAATGAATTAAATGGAAATATGAGATTTTCAAGATGTCTTCCTTACCTGAATGGATGCTATGATCCCATCAAGCATGCCAAAATGTAGTTTTGGATTAAAAAGAGGATTAGTTCAAACATTAGTCATGAAAAACACAAAAGAATGCATAAGAAATAATAATCTAAGTCAAAATATTATACATGGTTTTCAAATGATAATAATAAATAATTGAAATAAATCACATATGCATATTACCTTCCCAAGTGATTCCACCATCCAAAAGCATCTCCAAGCATGTTTTTCCCCTTGATTTGGTTTTCTTGTCTTTGTCAACAATAGATGGCAAGTTCCTCTATTATCTCAAGATCACTATGCATAATCTAGGCTCAAGATAAGAAATATAATCTATGCCTATCAAATGGAGCTATCCTACTATAAATAAAACATGATAATCAAACTACATAAATGACTTGTGAAGAGAATCTTGCATTATAAGTTTACATAATTTAATCTTAAAAAATGATGTTCTATGCCCTTCTATTTATAGGATTTTGGATTTGATTAGGAATTACCATGACTGTCCATCTCAAGATTGAGATGTGTGGCCATGAATTAATCTAATATTGAATAATAAATCCATAAATATATTTATAATGATTTGGGAATAAGGGGCTTTAATGAGGCATGGATTCCCATAAACTTGATATTTAGTGTATTTATGGCTTATGGATGCCACCCCATTAATCATGTCATTAGGTGATGTAGATATTTAGAATCATTTTATAATAATGAAATATTCATTTTGATCCATGGAATTCTTACTTAAGATCTTAATTTGAGTTAATTTGCCTAAGTAAGATTAATCAATTTTAGTGCAATTCTTTAGAAAATGGTGCATAATTAATGAAAATGATCAAAAAGTTATATTACTGGGTCATAATTTGACTTGAGAGGAATTGGAAAGCAATGTTATATGGGTATGGACCTTTATCCCATTTAAGATGTCACCGACATAAACTAATAAAGTTACATGACATGTACTAATGAATTAGAAGAAAAGAGTGATCTATAGCACCAAAAAGTGAAATCATCATTTTAACTCAAAATATTTTAAGAAAAGTTAAGAATCACATAAAATATATTGCCCCATTTAGGGATACATTATCCTAAATCAACACTTGTATATGACAAGCTCAAACCATTTAGCACGTTTAAGTGATTTTGGCCTAAATTGGGCATTTGAGTACAATTCAAGTAAGATTGAGATTTTCAACACAAATGGTGTTAGTAATTGGATGTCTAAAAAAGGATCCATTTAAATCATTGAATGGTATGTATTATTATAACCAGTTTTAATTAAGGGTAAATAATCTTCCCTTTTACCTTGATGATCCATCACATACATTGTTAACATATCTTCCATAATTTGAACTAATTTTTTTATATGACCATTTATTTTTGGATGATAAGATAAACTAAAACTCAACCTTTTTCCAAAAGTGATAGTAAAAGTTTTGAAAAAACCTCAAAGTAAAATTTTTATCCTTATCAGAAATAATAACTTCAAGCATGCCATGTAGTCATACTATTTCTTTCACAAACCATGAAGCAAACATAAATGCATCATTATTCAAGTTTCCAAAAATGAAAATACCAAATTTAGTAAATTTATCTATCATAACCATAATAATATCATGTTTACTTTTAGATTTTTTCAAACTAGCTATGAAATCTAATGAAATTAGATCCCACTTACCTTGAAATAAATTATTATGGTATAAAAATCCTCCTAGATGGTAATGTTTAGCTTTCACATGATGATATTCTAAAAATATTGACATAAAGTCAACTTCATGTTTCATTCTAGGCCAATAGTACAACCTTTTTAGATCATGTGTCATCTTCATGACACTTGGATGAGTAAAATTAAGTTTTCCATGCATTTCTTTTAGCAAAATGTTCTATAAGTCACCAAATTTAGGTACATAAATTCTATTTTTATGTTTTATTAAACTATCAAAATCAACAAAAATGTCAAACAAATTTTTCTTTATAGGCTTGTTAGCCAAATTTAAACTTACATCTTTGCAAAGCTTATCAGAACATTATTGTTCTAACATTTTAGTTCTAAAATTATTATACATAATAGATAAGGTAGTGAGATACATGCATCTATTGAGTGCATCAACAACACAATTCTCCTTAGCTTTCACATTTGAAATATCCATATCAAAATTATTTAAAAATTCTAGCCATATACATTGACACACATTCAAATCATCCTAGAAAAAAATATTCTAGGTTGCAGTGATCAGATTTTACATCAAAATTATTACCTAGCAAAAATTATTTCCATTGATTCATAGCATGAATAATGACAAAAAGCTCAAGGTTATGAGTGGTGTAATAATTTTTTGGGAAATACGGAAGCACACAATTGATTACCATATACAAACAACTTACATGCAAAATTAAACTAGAATCACAAGTAACTAGAATTCAAAAATAACATAGAATATGAGAGACAATACACAACTTGTATTAATACTCATCCAGAAAAGAATACAATAAAGAAGATGCCACTTCTTCTTCACACCTCTCAGAGGCTTCCCACACCTCAAGTGTATAGCACTTATTTCCTCAAATCTCTCTCTCTCTTATGGTCCCAACACAGAACTCAAACACAGAGTTGGTGTTCACCTCCAACTAGTTAGTATCCACTACTACTAGTACTCTAGTGCTCCACGCACTCCACAAGTGCTCCACGCACTCCACAAGTGCTCCACACACTCCAAGTAGATCTCCCCTGAACTACAACAACCTGCAACCCAAATGATCTTACTTATGGAAAGAACTACCTTGCCTTCCTCTCTTGCTCTAGACCAAGTACACATTGTACTCCAATTAGATCTTGCCTGATCTTGCTCCCTGTTGTGTTGCTGTCCTCCCTGATCTTGCACACCTACAAATCAATCTAGTTCTGCACACCTACAAACCTAGATCATGCACACACATACACCTACAGATCAATGATCTTACTTACCCATGCAGATCTCCTAACATAGCCATGCACACCTGCTGACCAAGATCATACATACATGAAGAACCCTTTCTCCAAACCAACACCCACACTTGGTACTGTGGTACTAGGAGGAACACACCATGCTCTCTTCACACACAGAAGGAGCTAATATTTGCTCGCTTACTCTTTAGCACAAATTACAATATAGCCCATGAGTCTATTATATAGATCTCATGCAAATAATAATTAGACACCTAATTACAATAATTAGATCCATAGCTTTTAGTCTAAAATTGGCTCTTAACATGCAAACACTCAGTTCATTATCTATAACACTTGCAGTTTCAAACCACATAGGCGACCGACGTTGGTCCCTGTCTGCCTGGAGGTGACCAATGCCGGCTGACTTTTGACCGATGTCGGTTGCTCTTCTATCTGCTCCTTGTCGACATCGGTTAGCCTGACCGATGCTGGTGCCTTTGACACTTAGTAACCTCCTCCCCTATTTGTATTAGTGAAGCTTTTAGCTCCACAACTTAACAATCTCCCACTTGGAGATAAATAGATGCACTATACCTATACCTATACCCCATCTAATCTGTATCCTGGCTTGTATCCCTCTTCAAGATCAATCCTAAAGACCACCCACCACACAACCTGTGGTGCACCTCCTGTCATCTGAGTAACCTGCCACATCTGAACCTATAAACCCATGTAGTGAAGTCCTAACCCTACATAACATGAATCCCTGCTGCTAGTCCCTCTCAAATACCTGAGAACCCACTTCCCCGAATTGGCTCCTAACTCTCTGACAGTACCCACTGCTTGGGCAAACTCAGGTCTATACCAGACCTCATGTGATTTTAGACATTAAACTGTCCAGCCCTTGGTGTGTTCTAGTTTTGCATCTTGCGTATTAAACCTTGCCAACACTTGATTCACATCAGCTCCCACTAGAGACAAAATCAACCTATGATCTTCCATGTCTCTCATGCCAAAGAAATTTGTTGCTCCAAATTCCTCATGACATGCCACTGAACTAACCTTACCCTTAGCTCAGCAAAACCTTATATGTACAAACCTACTAGCTAGCATACCATCCACATATAGTAATAGGATAATGTTGCAATCATCATCCACCTAGTAAGATAAACACAATGGTTACACTGACACTGACTAAAGCCCTACTTTGTCATCCACCTGTCAAACCCTGTACCACTACCCTGTAGCTTCCTCAAAACCATATGACCTGGCCTTTTGTCTCACGTGTCCATTCTCTCTATTCTTTAACTAAGGTATCCATTCATCTCTCAATGCTTTATTCTAGCTAGCAACCCTACCAAATCTCCCATTTGGTTCTACATCATATTCCTGCCTTGCTCCCACTGTTTCTTGGATCCTTCCTACTCTGCAATGAGCAATGAGTATAAAGAAGAGGAATAATGAATTTGAGGCTTACTTGCACTTTTAGTCCTCCCCATGGGCATTTAAGACTCCTTGACAACTTGCTGTCTACCCAAAATCCATTACAGTGACCGACCTCGGTCACCACACAGTCTGCATCCAATCGACGTCAATTCCATGCACCTATCCTGACTATCAACCCCATCAACGTCAGTGTCTACCTGCTGCCAACATTGGTCCTCCTGACCGACATCAGTCTTACTATCACTGACATTGATCCTCATGACTAACATCAGTCTTACCCTACTTGACACCACTAGCTCTGGTCTGCACATGATTGACATCGACACCTGTCTATTCGACACTGGTTCCACCTAACCAATGCTAGTACCTGTGTTTGCCTTTGAGTGATGACTTTTTATCTATGAGCTTTCTTTGAATCAAAACCCTATCCAAACCACCCTAATCAGAAGTATCCAGCCCCATCCACTGAACTCTGTCCGTCATCTCCTCTAAAAACACCAAGGCTTTCCAGTTCTTAAGTCTATCAAACACATCTATCTTCCACTTAAGAACATGCATCTCCTTCTTGCTCATGTGACCAAGCCTACAAAGCCAAGTCTTCACAATAGAAGAAGAATCAATAATATAAGCAAGTAGATAAAGAGTACCTACTTTTTTACCACCAGCTATTTCAAGTGCATCTGCTATGAGAGTTCTTGTGCATCTCTCATCACTCAACTTCCCTAAAGAAATTAGCCACAAATTCAAGACTGGGACCTGCATGACCTCCTTCAACACCCATGTGTTGGCCGCCTACAATTTTAGCTTCACTTCCCCTTTGCCAATTATTTGACAAGGCTCACCAACCCCTCTACTTGGGGCTTCATGGAAAGAGGCAACAAAATCTATTAACCAAGATTCAACTTTATCCAGAGCATCCTGTGCAACAACACCTGCAACATTTGCTTCTTCATGCTGATCTGTTACCAACCAACAATCTTTCTTTTTCTACTCTTTCTTTCTATAGGACAGTAATTGACCATTTGTGCTTTTCAATTCCTCCATTCTTAGCTTACTTTATTCTACCATTGCTATACTCCCACTCAATCAGAAACCCCTGAGAGTGACCTATAACCAAACATAAACCTTCTCCCTGCAACCTTAGCTCTGATACCACTTATTGGTATCAGACTCTTGAACCTACAACTAGGCTCTGATACCACTTATTGGGAAAAATGGAAGCACACAATTGATTACCATATGCAAGCAACTTACATGCAGAATTAAACCAGAATCACAAGTAACTAGAATTCAAAAATAACATAGAATATGAGAGACAATACACAACTTGTATTAATACTCATCCAAAAAAGAATACAATAAAGAAGATGCCACCTCTTCTTCACACCTCTCAGAGGCTTCCCACACCTCAAGTGTATAGTACTTCTTTCATCAAATCTCTCTCTCTTACGGTCCCAACACACAACTCAAACACAGAGTTGGTGTTCACCTCCAACCAGTCAGTATCCACTACTGCCAGTACTCTAGTGCTCCACGCACTCCACAAGTGCTCCACACACTCCAAGTAGATCTCCCCTAAACTATAAAAACTTGTAACCCAAATGATCTTACTTATGAAAGGAACTACCTTGCCTTCCTCTCTTGCTCTAGACTGAGTACACACTGTACTCCAAGTAGATCCTGCCTGATCTTGGTCCCTGTTGTGTTGCTGTCCTCCCTGATTTTGCACACCTACAAATAAATCTAGTTCTACACACCTACAAACCTGGATCATGCACACACATACACCTGTAGATCAATGATCTTACTTACCCATGCAGATCTCCTAATGTAGCGATGTACACCTGCTAACCAAGATCATACATACATGAAGAACCCTTCTAATTCTCCAAACCAACACCCACACTTGGTACTGTGGTATTAAGAGGAACACACCATGCTCTCTTCACACACAAAAGGAGCTAATATTTTCTCTTTTACTCTCTATCACAAATTACAATACAGCCCATGAGTCTATTATATAGATCTCATGCAAACAATAATTAGACACCTAATTACAATAATTAGATCCACAGCTTCTAGTCTAAAATTGGCTCTTAACATGCAAACACTCGATTCATTAACAAATTGTCTGTAACACTCATAGGTCCAAACTACACAGGCAACTAACATTGGTCCCTGTCTACCTGAAAGTGACTGATGCTGGCTAACTTCTGACCGACGTCAGTTGCTCTTCTGTCTGCTCCTTGCCGATGTCGGTTGGCCTGATCGATGCTGGTACCTGTGACACTCATCAACCTCCTCCCCTGTTTACATTAGTGAAGCTTTTAGCTCCACAACCTAACATTATTCTCATGGTCCTTTATTCTCTATGACTCATAAGACATAATTTAACCATCTTTAGTTAACACACCAACCAAAACTTCTTTGGATGCATTAACCCATATTTCAAAATTTTCATTTGAATTCAATATAGTAAGTACAGATGCTGAAGTTAGTAAATATCTAAGATTTAGGAAAGATTGTTCACATTTTAAATTCCAAATAATCTTATTACCCTTAAACTACAAATAAGTTTTTGGATTAGCTAATTTAGAAAAAAAATCAACAAAACTTCTATAATAACCAACTAGTCCCATAAAATTACATACTTTATGTATATTTTTAGGATCAAGCCACTCCTAAATATATTTAATCTTTGTTAGATAAAAAATGATACCAACCTTATTTATGATATGACCTAGATAGTGGATCTCAAATTAAAATAAACCATATCCAGATAGTTTACCAAATAGTTTATGCTACCTTAGCCTTTACAACACTAAGTGCAAATATTCTTCATGTTCAATTGCCTTCTTAGAATAGATCAAAATATCATTGAGGAATACTAGAAAAAAATTGTCTAAAAAATCCCTAAATACACTATTCATTAAGTTCATAAATGCAATAGGTGCATTAGTTAAATCAAAAGGCATTACCTTAAACTCATAATGTTCATACCTAGTTTTGAAAGTAATTTTATGGATATCTTCTTCCTTAATCCTTAACTGATGGTAGCCTAATCTTAATTCTATCTTCAAAAAGATAATTTCATCCTTAATTTTATTAAACATATCATCTATCCTCAATAATGGATAATGATTCTTGATGGTAACCTTGTTAAGCATGTGATAGTCAACACACAATCACAATGTTCCATCCTTATTTTTCACAAAGACCATTGGTGCACCCCAAGATGAGACACATGGCCTGATACTACCATTTTCAAGTAGTTAGAGTCTTAAGATTTGTCATATTAACATCATTCATTGATATCTCTTTTAAAACCATCTCGAATTTAGTGACTTTAGTCTCTTTTTCATGCATGTAGTTAACATGATGCAATAATTTTAAAAACTTGTTTTCATTCTTAGTCACATTCATATTCTCTTATTTAAATAGCTAAAAATTAATGATTTTCTATCCCTTTGAAGTTGGAACTGAGATACCTCTTCTTGAATTACCTTTAAAAAGTAGGCCAAGTAAGAGTCATTGGTTGGTAACCCTCTATAACACATAGATGGTTCCACCAAAGAGCTAAAAATCCTACTAATTGATAAGAATATACTATTGCATTCACAATAAAGGATATACCATGTAAATTAAAATACTTATGTAGGCTTACTAGTCATGCATTAGTTGCATCACTTGATTCTTCACTTGAAAAGGTTGGTGGAGGCAAATTTTTCATCTATTTAATGATATGATCATCCACATTAACAGGGTTATTTTGAAGTTATTATTCACCAAATTGACTTTCTTCTATAATTTGAATTTATTTAGGTGGAACACCTTATATATTGTTTAACCTTCATTCTTAGGTGTCTATTTTACTTTGAAGTGAATTCAATACTATTACAATTCCATTTAAAACTACCTCATGGTTAATGTTGGGATTGTTTTCCTCATGGTTAAGATCTTTAACATCATTACTAGCATTATTGAGAGGTGGTTCATCTCTTTTAGGAATATTATCCCTATGACATTGACCTTTTTATCTACTAGGGTTAACATTCCTTAGGTTATTATTTTCTATTCTAGATCTTGTCCTCACCATACTGAAGTGAAATAAATAACAAATTAGTAAGAAAATAACAAGAAATATTCTTCAAAGTTCCCTACAGTAGTAAACCTAGCTTTGATACCAATTTTTAACAACCCTAATTTTTTAATTAACCAAGATAACAACTATGGTACAAATTTTCAACTAGAGTTTTGTAGAGAAACATGTAGTGAGATCCATAAATGTGTTATAGCTAACACAAGAACTAGACCAAGTACATAACTCATCAATGACTTCATTAAAAAATATTTTAAGCACTTAGTATTTAGATATAAGTGGGTTATTTTGTCATACCCACACATTCCTATCCACGTACTTTACTGTGGAATTCCTAGTGGATCTATCACTAACTTATGGCCTTACCTGAGTACCTATATAGACTATAGAATAACCAGTACTTCATAGGGTAATTCAATAAAGTCTAGCAAATAGAGGTAGAGAAAAAATATATTTAATAGAAGAATCATCATACTAATCTTGTTTAAGTAAGATGTACCAATTTAAAAGCCACAAACAAATATCAAGGAAAAAGGACTAGTTCCAAAAGTAATGCAAATCCTTGGAGCACCTTTTGAATTCACAAGAAAATAGAGGCATGAGGTTGGGCATGACCTGCTTAAGGTAAATGTGTAAGTTTCATGAGATGTTTCAACAACCATGATTATGTTCCATTTTATAACATCTTACTAATCTACAAGGTAGGGTTATAAGCACACATCAAGGTATGCCTAAGTATCTTACATGATTTAGAACATTGGATTAAGATTATCCTCTTATTTACAATCATTACTATGATGATTATTGTATGAATTCAAGGGTATCAATACCATTTAATAGTTCCAATAACTAAGTGCACTTATACTGTATATTAATTTAAAATTCATTATTAAATAATTAAATATTTTTATCTTGGGTTCATGACCTTAGCCTATATATAACAATATTGATTTAATTTTAGATTAGAAATTTCTTGTTATTATTTTCCAAAGGATAATTATCAATTCCAACTCAACTAGGATAACTCCATTAAACTTCCTTTTCAATATATGGATATAGATTAACTTTTTTAATATTCCAATGATCAATTCCAAACATGGAGCAATTGATCCCCTATCACAATATGCCTTAGTGAGGAATAACCTTTTTCTTTTTAAAACATTTAATGACTTATCTTATTTTCCAAGTTACTTACAAAATATGCATAAGATTCATATAATTTTATTTGTAATTCAATTCCAAGAGGTTATAAGGTGTTGTACCAAAACTAGTCCATTGCACTTCAACAATGCCTTATTAATTTTTAAATAAAATATGTCTTCTAATAATGTTTAGAAGATTTATGTAACTTTTAATTACTATGAAATTATTCTATCTTAATCCTTATTAGAGATTCTAACATCAATTAAAAACTTCATGTATAAGTCTTATGGTGGATATAATCTCTTTAATACAACATATTACAATCACAAGGATTTCATTTGATTAATCCATAAAAATATTATTGACTTAAAATATTACTTAAAACTTTAACTAACTTCTCATTAATTATCCCATCTATTCTATAGGGATTTGAATAGATTAAGGTAATGGAAAATTTCTTATAGTCCTAAGGTTTCAGCTCATATCATTAATTATCCCATCTATTATATTATATTATAATGAATAATGTAATTTAACTTGATTGATTAACAACATTACTCAATTTATATAAGCATAATTATAATACCATGATAAGTATTCAAGGTAAACTTGACTTTCTAGTTTACACTTAAGCTAATATCTTAAACGTAAAAATATTACTTTCCATCCTCTTATGTTCATTAGCCTCAAAAGACTTACATAATAACATAAATAACTCTTACAACTATGCTCAACAATAACTATTTACACCCTTAAAAATCCAATTAGTTCAATGCCATGAACTAAGTAATAATAAAGTGCAAACAAAACTATGAGATATTCATTTATAAGACAGCTAAATAACTTGCACAACTTCCTAGGTTTAAGCTTTAGAAGTTAATTGTAAATCTACTTATTTAAACAATAATAAACTAATTGAAACTACATATTAAAATCATATAACTAAGTTCAAAATATCAAATGAATTAAAGAACTTTTAAAATTCTATCTACAAAATAATAATACAAGAGATAAATTGATACTCTAATGATCAATTCCAATCATAACCATAAATCGATCTTGATTGTTTTATTTGAATATGAAAGATAAACATAATAATAACTTATACCATGTTAAAACTATAATGAATGAAATTAATTACATAACCATTTAATTCATCTACATCCAACTATCATAACTCCAAGATAAAGAATAAGTGTATGAATAATCTTTCACACGTAATCTAATGAAGCCAAATTTTTGTCTACAATTCCAATGAGCCAAGCAATACATGGCCCTAAACCACCCTAACCATAAATTAGATATAAATTATGGTAGTAGAGAAATGATGGAGAAAGGATAAATGAAAATTACTGAGCTTGGCATAACCAAACAATCAAACAACAAAAAAAAAGAATAACACATCACTATTCCATCTCACCAAGATACATTAATTTGGTACATGATTACAACTATAGCTCATTTCCTTGAGATTTTTGATTTATAAGCCATATTATATTCAAAGAATATAATATGGCCACTAAATATATGTCATGTAATAATCATGTAGTCATATTTAAATACTAATTTAATAGATATTAATGATTTAAAATAAAATCTCAAAGAAAGAAGACAACAACTTCAACCAACCAAAAATGACCACTAAACACACCACGTAAAGTTATGGGTCAAGGTTTGACCAAAATAGACTTTACTATAAAAGGAAGAAAATTAAAAAAAAATAGTAATGATATAAGCATAATCATAACAATAATATTAATCAACTAATCACACCTTCTAAATGTAAGTTAACTTGGAATTATTTTGAATGAAATACAACATTATTACAAGAATCACATAAATAATCCAAATAGGATTTTATTAACTTGAGCCAACTAATAATGACCAAATTATGAAATAGAAATATGTCCCACATAATCATGTAGATAAAATAACAATAAAAATAATATTTTTTGAAAACCCTAATCTTCATTTCAAACACCTGAAGGTTCTAAAATGTCATTGCCCCCACATCATGGTTGTGAAATAACAAAAAAATATTTACAATAAACCTGAATGACCTAGTTAGGGTTTTAAAACTTCATAATGCATTTACACACTAAAACATAGTCATGTAATGAACATTCATAACCCTAATAAAATGACATAACAATAATAATAAACCCTATCAATAATAATGAACATAATAAAATGTGATGCATAGTTTTATATCCACCACATCCATAATAATGAATATACCCAAAAATATATGCATAAATTATAACAATAACCAGCCATGGCCAAGATATATAATGGCTACCATACAACAATGAATAAACTAAAATCCATCAAACTAACTAGGGTTTCTAGCTATAAACACTTATTTTTTAGGCAAATAAATTCCTATGTTTATGGATACAAACTAAAAACTAGTTTGCACCATTTAAACTAAATAATGAAACTCAAAATTTAAAACATCACTTACTTGGAGTCTTTAAATTGACCATAAAATAGGATATACTTATTTTATAGGCTTATAAGTTGCTATGCAAAGATACACACCAAAAATCCTCTTGCTTCCACCAAAACCAATTGAACCAAATTGCCAAAATGAACCCCCAAAAAAATCTACTAAAATCTCCCATGGATAACAAGTAACATGACTTAATTGTAGTCTATCCTAATAGAAATTCATGTATTAAGTTCATGTTCATCTCCCTTAGCTACCATTCCTAGGATTTGTTTATAATCTCCCCAAAGCACAAGACTTATCTAACAAGAAAAGAATGACCAAATGAAAACCTAAAACCATTTTAGAAGTGTCTCAACCAAATGACTTCAAGGAATGAGACAATGCATATTTTGAGTCAGATTTAATGTATCAATGTCATTGCAAAATGCAATTCACAACACTTAGACAAATTTTGGAAATATTTTGGGTGTTACATATTTTGAGTCAGATTTCTAGTATTATTATCATTGTGCATTGTAATTTACATCATTGGGACAAATTTATCATATATTTAAAGTGTTTTATATTTTTATTTTAGTTTCCCATACCAATGTAATTACGTGGCACAATATGTAACATTGGGACAAAATTTAAAAATATCCATGGTTTCATATTTTGGGTCAGGGTTCCCATATCAATGTCATTATGTGGCACAATTTGTAACACTAGGATAAATTTCATAAATATTTTGGGTGTTGCATATTTTGATTTGGGTTTGCCTACCAATGTCATTATGTAGTGCAATTTGTAACATTGGGAAAATTTTCATAAATATTTGGGGTGTTGCATACTATGAGTTAATTTTCCTACACCAATATCATTGTAAGGTGCAATTCACAGCATCAAAATGAATTTTTGAAATAGTTGTAGAATTGCATATTTTAAGTTGAGTTTCCCCTACCAATGTCATTATCTAGTGCTATTCATGACACTAGGACAAATTTCAAAATAATTGGATTGTTGCATATTTTCATTCGAGTTTCCTATACCAATGCGGTTCAATTTGTAACATAAGGAGTTTTTTTGAGAATATTTGGAGTGTTCCATATTTTGAGTCAGGATTCCCATACCAATGTCATTAGAATTTTCAATTTGAAACAATGGTATAAATTTTGGAAATATTTGGGGTGTTGTATATTTTGAGTCAAGTTTCCCTTAATAATGTCATTGTGTGGAACAATTTGTAACACTAGGATAAATTTTAGAAATATTTGGATTGTTGCATATTTTGAGTTTGGCTTCTCATACAAATATAATTGTGGGGCATAATTCACAACAATCAGATTTTTTTTGAAATATTTGGGGTCTTGCATATTCTGAGTTGGGTTTCCCATACCAATGTTGTTTTATAATGTGAATCCCAACACTAGGTTAGTTTTTTTAATATATTTGGGGTGTTTCATATTTTGAGCTCATTTTTCCTCATTGATGTCATTGTATAGTGTAATTTAAAGTAGTAAGACAAATTTTAGAAAATTTTGGTGTGTTACATATTTTGAGTTAGCTTTCCCATACCAATGTCATTATATGACAAAATTTGTAACATTGAGACAAATTTATTAAATATTTGGGGTGTTGCATATTTTGGGTTAGGTTTCCCATACCAATGTCATTATGTAGTGTAATTCACAACATAGATAAATTTTAGAAATATTTGTGGTTTTGTATTTTTGATCTGGGTTTCTGATACCGATATCTTTGTGTAGTGTAATTCATAACACTAGGAGAAAAGTTTTAAAATATTTAAGGTGTTTGAAATGGAGTTGGGTTTCATGTACCAATGCCAAAGTAGGAAAAATTCATAACACTAGGATATATTTTTGAAATATTTAGGGTGTTACATATTTTGGTTCAGGTATCCGTTACCAATGTCATTATTTGGTGCAATTCAAAACAATGAGAAAATTTTCATAAATATTTGGGGTATTGAATATTTTAGGTCAGGTTTCTTATAAAAATGTTAATGTATGGTGTAATTTATAACACTAGAAATTTTTTAAAAATATTTGAGGTGTTATATATTATGAATTAGGTTTCCTATACCAATGTCATTGTGTAGTGTAATTCATAACATTTGGACAAATTTTGAAAATATTTAGGGTGTTCCATATTTTGAGTCAAATTTCCCATAAAAATGTCATTACATGATATAATTCATAGATATAAGACAAATTTTATAAATATTTTGAGTGTGACATATGTTGTGTCAAGTTTCTTGTATCATTATCTTTGCATGTTATAATTCACAACACTAGGACAAATTTCCAAAATATTTGTGGTGTTGCATATTTTGAGGTGGGTTTCTCATAATAATGTCATTGAGTGGTGACATTATCAACACTAGGACAGACTTTGAAAATATTTGGCATGTTACATATTTTAAGTTAGATTTTTTATAACATCTTGGTATAGTGCTATTCATAACACTAGGACAAATTTTGGAAATATTTTTGATGTTTCATTTTTTGTGTCATGTTTCTCATGCCAATGGCATTTCATGGAATAATTAATAACACTAGTAAAAAATTGAAAATATTTGGGGTGTTCAATATTTAGGGTTAGGTTTCCAAAACCAATGTTATTATGTAGTGCAATTCACAATAATGGGATAAATTTATGAAATATTTTAGTGTTGTATATTTTTAATCATGTTTTCCATACCAATGTCTTTATGTGGTGCAACTCAAAACACTAGAAAAAAATTGGAAATATTTTGAGTCAGGTTTCTCATTTTGTTAGATTGTGTGATTTGTAATACTAGGAAAATCTATAAATATTTGGGGTGTTGCATATTTTATGTCAATTTTCCCATACCAATGTCTTTAAACATTGTAATTTGTAACACAGATAAATTTTGAAAATATTTTAGGTGTTGTATATTTTGTGTCAGGTTTCCTATACCAATGTCATTAAATGACACTATTCACAACACTGGGATTTTTTTTGAAAATATTTACAATGTTGAATATTTTGAGTTAGGTTTCTTATACTAATTTCATTGCACAATGTAATTCTTAACATTTTGAATATTTTCAAAAATATCTGGATGTTACATATTTTGAGTCAAGTTTCTAATACTAATGTTGTTACATAGTGTAATTCACAACACTGTGATTTTTTTGAAAATATTTGGGGTGTTACATATTTTGAGATGGGTTTACCATAATAATTTCATTACATGATGTGATTTATAACAAAAAAAAATTAGGAAATATTTGTTGTGCTACATATTTTTAATTGGGTTTCCCATATAATGTCGTTGCATGACACAATTCACAACATTAGAATAAATTGAAGAAATATTTAGGGTGTTGCATATTTTGATTTTGGTTTCCCATACCAATGTTGTTTCACTATGTAATTTTATACACTAGGACAAATTTATAAAATATTTGGGGTATTGTATATTTTGAGTTAGATTTCCCCTATGAATGCCATTGTGGTGCACAGTTCATAACACTTAGAAAAATTTGAGAAATATTTTGGGTGTTGCATATTTTGAGTTGGGTTTTCCATACTAATATAGTTGAGCATCAAAATTCATAACACTGGGATAAATTTTGGAATAAATTAGCATGTTGCATTGTTTGAGTTGGATTTTTCATAGTAATGTCATTGCATGGTGTAATTCAAAACATATAAGTTTTTTGGAAATATTTTGGGTTTTACATATTTTCAATTGAGTTTATCATACCTATGTTATTTTGATTCATAGTTCGTAACACTAGGATAAATTTTGGAAATATTTGGGGTGGTGCATATTTTGAGGTAGGTTCCTATACCAATGTCATTGCATGGAATAATTCGTAACATGGGACAAGTTTTAGAAATATTTTTGGTGTTGCATATTTTGAGTCAAGTTTCCTATACCAATGTCATTACACATAATAAATCACAACATTAGGACAAATTTTATAAATATGTTGGGTGATGCATAATTTGAATCAAGTTTTCGATATCAATGTCATTGTGAATCTCAATTCATATCACTAGGATAAATTTTGAAAATATTTTGGGTGCTACATATTTATAGTCATATTTACTATACCATTGTCATTGAGTGAAAATAAAATTTGAAACAATATGAAAATTTTATTAAAAATTGGGAAGTTGATATTTTGAGTCAATTTTCCAATACCAATGTCATTACATAATGTAATTCACAACATAGGGATAATTTTTAGAAATATTTTAGGCATTTCATATTTTTGAATAAAGTTTCTCATACCAATGTTATTATATGGTACAATTTATAACAATGGAAAATTTTTGGCAAAACTTTGGGTGTTACATATTTTAGTTGGGTTTCTCATACCAATGTGATTGCACAATGTAATTCACAACACTAGGAAAAAATATAAAATATTAATGGTGTTGCATAATTTGAGTGGGGTTTCCCATACCAATGTAGTTACAAAACACAATTCAAAACATAGACAAATTTAAAAAATATTTGGGGTGTTGCATATTTTAGTTGAGTTTTTCATATCAATGTCTTTACATGTCATAACTCTCAACGCTGGGACAAATTTTTAAAATGTTTTGGGTGTTACATATTTTTAGTCAGGTTTCTCATAGAAATGTTGTTGAAAAATGTAATTCATAACAATGGGACAAAATTTGAAAGTAATTTGGGTGTTACATGTTTTAAATCAAATTTTATGTACCACTATCATTGCATGATACAATTCACAACATCGGGATATATTTCAAAAATATTTTGGGTGTTGCATATTTTAAGTCAGGTTTCCCATTCAAATGTCATTACATTGTGTAATTTAAAACATTAAGACAAAATTCAAAAATATTTGGGGTGTTTCATATTTTGTGTATGGTTTCCCTTACTAGTTTCATTTTGTAGTGTAATTATAAACATTGGGACAAACTTCAAAAATATTTGGGATATTGCATATTTTGAGTTAGGCTTCCTATACTAATGTCATTGTGTGGCATAATTCACAACAAAAAGACAAATTTTGGAAATATTTGGAGTTTTGTATATTTTGAGTTAGGTTTCCCATACTAATGTCATTATGTGACACAATTTACAACACTAAGATAAATTGCATGAATATTTGGATTGTTGTATATTTTGGATCAAGTTTCCCATACCAATGTTTTTATGTGATGTAATATGCAACACTCAGACAAATTTCAAAAATATTTGTGTTGTTTCAAATTTCATCATGTTTCCATACCAATGTCTTTGTGTAATGAAATTTAGAACACTAAGACAAATTTTGTAAATATTTTGGGTCTTACATATTTTTATTCAAGTTTCCTGTACCAATTTTGTTGCATGGTACAATTCTTAACACTAAGATTTTTTTTATAAATATTTGAGGTGTTGTATATTTCGAGTTAGGTTTCCTATATTAATGCCATTATGTGGTGTGATTCACAACATTGGGATAAATTTTACAAATATATGGAGTGTTACATATTTTGTGTTGAGTTTCCTATATCAATGTCTTTGTGAATTATACTAGTAACATTGGGAAAATTTTCAAAAATATTTTGGATGTTGCATATTTTGAGTTGGGTTTCTCATACCAATGTCATTGCATGATGTAATTCATAACACTAGGATAAATTTTAAAAATATTTTAGGTGTTGCATATTTTGAGTTGGGTTTCCCCTACCAATGTCATTGTACAGTGAAATTTTAAACATAGGGAAACATTTAAAAAATAATTGGATTATTGTGTATTTGAGTTAGGTTTCTCATAACTATGTCATTATGCATCACAATTTGCAACACTTGGAAAAAAAAATAGAAATATTTGATGTGTTACATAATTTAAGTCATGTTTTCTGTAACAAAGTCATTAATGGTGTAATATCACAACACTAAAACAAATAATATAAATAATTAGTGTGTTGGATATTTTAAGCCAGGTTTTTCCTACCAATGTTGTTTCATGTTTTAATTTTTAACATAGATAAATTTAATAAATATTTGGGTTGGTACATATTTTGTGGTGGTTTCTAATACTAATGTCATTACATAATGTAATTTGAAAACCTGGGATGAATTTTATAAATAATTGGGGTGTTTCAAATTTTGAGACAGGTTTTTCATATCAATGTCATTGTATGTCAAAATTTGCATCATTGGGACAAATTTTTAAAATATTTGGGGTGTTGTATATTTTGAGTCAGGTTTCCTGTACCATTATCATTGAGTGGTGTAATTCATAATAATGGGATAAATTTTAGAAATATTTAGGGTATTGCATATTTTTAGTCAGGGTTCTCATACCAATATCAATGCAAAATACAAATCATAACACTAGGATATGTTTTATAAAGATTTGGGGTGTTTCATATTTTTTGTCAGGTTTCCCTACTAATTTTATTACATAACATAATTTGTAATAGGTAAAATTTTGAAAATATTTGGAGTGCTTCATATTTTTAGTTGGGTTTCCCATACCAATGTGATTTCACATCATAATTTATAACATTGGGAAAAAATTCATAAATATTTGGGGTGTTTCATATTTTGAGTTAGGTTTCTTATACCAATGCCATTTCATGGAGCAGTTTTTAACATTGGGATTTTTTTAAAAAAATATTTAGGGTGTTTCACATCTTAAGTCAAGTTTCTCTTACCAATGTTGTTATGAAACACAATTTGAAACACTAGAAAAAATTAAAAATATTTGGAGTGATGCATATTTTTAGTTGGGCTTCCCATACCAATGTTGTTGTGTGATGCAATTCACAACATTGGACAAATTTTAGAAATATTTGGGTGTTGCATATTTTTAGTCAAGTTTCTAATACCAATGTCATTGTGAGGCACAATTCATAACTTTGGGACAAATTTTATAAATATTTGGGATGTTGTATATTTTGATTCAAGTTTCCGTTACCAATGTTGTTATGTAGTGTAATTCACAACATTGGGATACATTTTAGAAAATTTTGGGGTGTTGCATATTTTGATTTTGGCTTCCCATACCAATGTTGTTGCATGGTATAATTCAAAATAATGGGACAAATTTTATAAATATTTGGGGTGTTACATATTTTGAGTCAATTTTTTCTTACCAATGCCATTATGCAGCACAATCACAACATTAAGATAATTTTTTGAAACATTTAGGGTGTTGCATATTTTGAATTAGGATTCATGTATGAATGTCATTGTGTGTCATAATTCATAACACGGGGACAAATTTTGATAATATTTGTCTTGTTTCATATTTTAAGTTGGGCTTCCCATAAGAATGTCATTATATAATGTAATTCACAAAAATGGGATAAACTTTATAAATATTTTAGTTGTTTCATATTTGTAATTAGGTTTCCCATGCTAATGTCATTGTGTAGTGAAATTCATAATACTGGGAAATTTTTTGGAAACATTTAAGGTGTTGCATATTTTTAGTTGGGTTCCACATACTAATGTTGTTTCACTAAGAAATTCACAACACTTGAACAATTTTTTTTAAATATTTGGGGTGTTACATATTTTGAGTTAGATTTATCATATGAATGTCATTATGTAGTGCAATTTGAAACACTAGGTCAAATTTATGAAATATTTGGGGTTTTTAATATTTTGAGTCAGGTTTCCTATACCAATGTTGTTTAATGGTACAATTTACAACTATGGGATAAATTTTGAAAATATTTTGGGTGTTCCATATTTTAGGTTGGGTTTCCTATACCAATGCCATTACAAGGTGTATTTTAAAACACTTGGAAAGTTTTTAGAAATATTTGGGGTGTTGCATATTTTGAGTTAGGTTTCCCATACCAATGTTAGTTCAAGGCACAATTCTTAACACTGAGATGAGTTTCAAAAATATTTTTTGTGTTACATATTTTTAGTCAAGTTCCTCCTACCAATGTTGTTTTGTAGTGATTTTCAAAACATTGGGACAAATTTCAAAATAATTGAGTTCTTGAATATTTAGAGTCAGGTTTCTTGCACCAATGTGGTATAATTTGTAACATTAGGATAAATTTCATAAATATTTAGGGTGTTTCATATTTTGAGTCAGGTTTCCATTACCAATGGCATTATGTGGCATAATTCACAACATTGGGACAAATATTTTAAATATTTGAGGTGTTCCATATTTTGAGTTGGGTTTCCCATACCAATGTTGTTGTATGATTCAATTTGCAACATTGAGATACTTTTTTGAAATATTTAGGATGTTGCATATTTTGAGTCAAGTTTCACTTACTAATATCATTGTTCAGTACAATTGGTAACACTGGGATGAATTAAGAAATATTTGGGTTGTTGCATATTTTGAGTTAGGATTCTCATACCAATGTCCTTATGTAGTGTAATTCATAACAATGGACAAATTTTATAAATATTTGGGGTATTTCATATTTTGAGTTGGGTTTCCCTTAACAATGTCATTGTGTAATGCAATTATGGCACTAAGAAAATTTTAGAAATATTTAGGGTGTTATATATTTTGAGTCAAGTATCCTATACCAATGTTGTTTTGCAACATAATTCACAACATTAAGAGAAATTTTGGAATTATTTGGAGTGTTGCATTTTTTGAGTTAGATTTTCCATACCAATGTTATTACATAGTGCAATTCACAACATTGGGACAAATTTTATAAATATTTGGCTTGTTGCATATTTTGAGTTGTATTTCCTTTACCAATGTCATTTCGTATCAAAATTCATAACACCAAGACAAAATTCAAAAATATTTGGTCTATTGCATATTTTGGGTCAAGTTTCTCATACCAATGTCATTGCGTAGTGTAATTCATAATACTAAAAAAAATTTCATAAATATTGGGGTGCTGTATATTTTTAGTATGGATTCCCATATCAATGTCTTTGCATAGTGTAATTCATAACACTAGGATAGATTTTATAAATATTTGGTAGGTTGCATATTATTAAGTTAGGTTTCTTGTACCAATGTCATTTATATGGTGAAATTTATAACAGTGGGACAAATTTTGAAAATATTTGGGGTATTTCATATTATGGGTTTGGTTTTCATAACAATGTCATTGTGTGGTGCAATTCAAAACATTGGGAGAGATTTTATAAATATTTGTGGCATTGCATATTTTGAGTCAAGTTTCTTGTACCAATGTCCTTGTGTAGTATAATTCACAACTCTAGGAATTTTTTTGAATATATTAAGGGTGTTTCATATTTTAAGATGTGTTTCCAATATACATTTCATTACAAAATGTAATTTGTAATAATAGGACAAATTTTGGAAATATTTGGGGTGTTGCATATTTTGAATCAAGTTTCTTGTATCAATGTCATTGTATGGTGAAATTTGCAACACTAAGATAAATTTAAAAAATATTTGAAGTGTATTACATTTTTGAGTTAGGTTTCCCATACCAATGTCATTTCAAAACAAAATTTTCTAAACTAGGATAAATTTTTGAAATATTTGAGGTGTTGCATATTTTGCATTAGGTTTACCCTACCAATGTCATTGTGCTACACAATTCACAATAATTAGAAAAATTTGAGAAATATTTGGGGTGTTGTATATTTTGAATTGATTTTATAGTACTATAGAGTAAATTTTTACTCTACATCATATTTAAGTTTTCAGCTGCACACTACAGTATTGGTTTTGGCATGCCTTGGCCATGGTGGCAGAATTTTGAAATAGAGCGCGGGTTCTATTATTTTGATACATTTTTTGACTAAGTGTCGAAGTGCAGTGGAAGTTGCCAAGTGGTTTAGTTCGAGTGCAGGCTTTTCTTTCCCTTCTATTTCTTTGTTTCAATTTTGCATTAAGTGTTGATTTTATGCGGAGGTCTTCAATTGTCACTTCCCAAAGCATGGAGTCAGCTAGCTGGCATCATCCGAGACAATTTTCACAACTTTTAGAAGAGCCACAGATCGTGCCATGTATCCAATAGCAACTCAGCAGAGGTCACCACATGTTGGCATCTGGGAGATAGTTGATTCAAAGCTTGGGTTCATTCAATGGTTCAATGTTTTGGGTTTAATACCTCGATTAACATGTAAATGGCGCACAACATTGAACCATTAAACCATTTTGGTTCATTGGGCAGTTTAAGGGATCGACTACCTTTTTAAAGGTAGAGAAGCATCGTTTAAATTTTGTCTAAGTGCTAAAGTGAAGTGGAGATCGCCAAGTGTCACCCTCTGAGCTCCTTTTTACTCCATTTTTTAAAGCAACGGAGGATGCCACGTACTCCTAATAGAAGAAGCGAAGCCCGTTGTGTATCTTCCCAGAAGCTACGGAAGCCTCCATGTGTTGACATTCAAGGATCATCTTTAAAGTTTCATTATAAAGAATGTGGTGGGTATCAGGTTTTGTTTCGAAGGTATGCAGAGGTCACCAAGTGTTTCCATGCGAAGACTACCACGTACATCCATCCCTTTCAAGGTTACTTAGGCAGAAAGTGTGGTAAATTTTATTTTGCAAAATGGTCAAAGTATCGAAGAAGCAGATTGTGACAGGTGTCAAGGGTAGAGCATTCTTGGGTAGGATAAAAGGGAGAGTGAAAATTGCCACATGTCTTTAATAAATCAAGCAAAAAGTGCCAAGTGTCATTCTCTGGTGCTTTCTAAGCAATAAGGAGAATTTTAGGAAATTGACTAAGTGTCCTCTCCCATTTTCAATAAAACAGAGTGTTCCATGTACCTATTACAACAAATCAAAATGGAGGGAAACTCAGTGGGAGTTATTTTAGGTAGATGAAACAGTTTGCTGATTAGGTTTTTAGAGCCTAAAAACATTGAAGGTGCCATCTATTTGTCCCCTATAAGCAGAGGTAGAATGGATAGTTGCGCGGCTAGGCAGGTGATGGGCTAAGGAAATTCAGGCATGGAAAGAAAGTACCAATTAGGAATCAACATGCCATAGTCTAGGTAGCTGCTCTCCAGCATGGCCTTTCCTGATAAGACTAGGATACATCTCAGGCATTGAAAGCACCATCTATTTTGTCCCCTGTAAGTTAAAGGAGGAGTTGAATTGCATAGGAAAGGGAGTGATGGAAGGAGATATTCAAGGTTTATAAAAGAATAAGAAGGGTAAAAAAGAGGGGGAACTTTTTTTAAAAAAGGAGAGAATTATTGTAATAGTTAAGACTTTCTAGAGCCAGTGGCTAAGTAATATCATTTGCTTTTGTCTCATTTTCTGGAGTTGAAAAGTTTATATGACTGTATGTGTTTCTGCATCTTTTGTATGATTGGAAGATTGAATTAGAAGATTGAGATCTATGTCTTTGTTGATATTATCTATGTCATTTGCAAAAGTAGTCTATACTGTAGGCTTTCTTGAGTTGTGATTAGGAATGTCATTTACTTTTGTTCTATTTCCTTGAGTTGGAAGGTTTACATAACTGTACGTGTTTCTGTGCCTCTTATGTGATCAAAAGATTCTTATGAATTGAAACCTATGCCTTTGTTGACATTTCTCTATCTTCATAAGAGGAAGTCTATGTTGTGAGCCTCTGTTTATATTATTTCAATCATTTACATTAATCATGCACTTGTCTACTCTTAAATGTAAATGAATCCTACATATAGTCTCACTGTTCTTAGAATTAGGATCAAATTATACTCAGATGCATCACCATAGTTAGGTTTCATTTCCTGCATTTGAATTTCTATTTGACATCCTATCCCTTTCCTCCCACACTTGAAAACATTAAGAAGAGACTAGCTTATTTAAAATCTAGAGGTTGTTTCAAGCCGCAATATCCCATAGCTTGAAACTTCCCATTGTTGATTGATTAAGATCTAGCACAATTTTCATCATCAACAGTTCTTGGCATGCTTAGTGGGACCAATCTTTCAAGGAGTTGAATAATTTTGGTGTGTTCTTCAGCCAACAAGCCTTTGGAGGCTTTTTATCAACACCAATGGTGACTCTAAATTAAGTCAGCCAGTTAAGTAGCCCTGGTATCATCAAGAAATCACCATTTGGTATGTATAATTCTGTTACTCATAGCTATGAGTCTTGTTCTCCTTCATATATTTTTAATCAAGATCAAATTTCTCAAGGAATCACATCAAGCAACAAGGATGCATATGGTTATGAGTTTTGCCCTTCACAGGTCCAATATGAACAGCCTCATCGCTGTCATGAGCTATACCATTCTTATGCTGAATCTCCCCAATATGTCACATCCCATACTTAGCCTAATCTCATTTTTACCTTCAAAAAAGCATTATTGGGATGCAAAAAATATGTATTGGAGCTTGACAATAGAAGGGGATGTGGCCAAGAAATTCCTAATCATATCATCCATCAAGTAAGAGATGCAATAGATCTAATTAAAAGTGAATGGGATCCCATTGAAAAGGCAAATTGGTAAATGCTTACATATGAGATGTTGGATGTATGTGGCTTGATTGCATTTTTAGAAAAGAAGCCGAGCATTAATGAGAGACAACCTTACCAAGTATATCAACCTACACATTCATTGCCACAAGTTTTATATCAGACATATATAGCCCCTGTTCATGAGCCAAATCAAACCTGTCAAGGTTATTTCCCCAATAATGTCGAGTCTATTTTAGCAGCAAGGGAAGTGGAATCTAAACCCTCACTTTCCCCTCAAGTCCCTCTCACTATTCCTCAAGAATATTCTCACTTCTCATCTCAGCCTTCATACACTCCCCACCCCTATGATGATTCTTATGGGATCTAAGAAAGACTCCTTCAAGAAAATCTAGCTAAGCAAGTCAAGGAATTAGAGGCAAAGATGAGATTGCTTAGAGAAAGAGAGATAGAGCTTTCAGACCTTAAAAGGGAACCTATGCCAATAGATACCTCTTATACCAATCCTCATGTCCCTCAACATGATGACAAGATTCCAAGATGGAAGAGGGAAAATCACGAACCTGCTAAGGATCTTGAAGAAGATAAAATTGCTGACTCTTTCCAAGAGGAAGGTCCTAGACCTAAGGTCATGAGTTGGAAGCAAATAATGGAATCATGGAACAAAAGGAAAGAGGAGAAAATTTTTGCTCAAAACTTTAAAGAGGTTGAGGCTACTCTCACTCATGACAATGATCAAATAGAAGATCTTACATTTGAACCCACCCCATCTACATCCCTCCAAGAGAGCTTTCAGGCTACATCTGATATAGATGAAGTGATGGATAAATGGAAAGAAGAGGATTTTTTGATTCTAGCTCAAGGATTATCCTCTCTTCCGCATATATATAACCATTAGTCTTCTTCCTTACCCCTTTTCAAAGAGGAATATATTTTAGAGGAAGCAAATAAGTACGTGAAGGAGTATGCTCAGTTCATGGCTAGTCAAGAAGATTTCATGAGTACAGATGAAGAAGAAATCACTATTGATACACCCTTTGATGAACCAAAGGACAAGTCACAAGCTTTGGCCTTAATTTCTAATGAGGAAGAGATCATTTTTGCCTTTCTTCTCACTTGGCAAGAAGATATGGAGGAGCATGGACACTTCCCTGATCAAGTCATTGGGGCAGGTTACGCTATTCTTCAAGAGGGTTGTGAGCTGGTTTCAGAGGGAGAAGGCAACATTGGGACTCAGATAAGCATGCAGAGGGAATGCGAGCCTTCAGATTTATCCTTTCAAGGGGTTGAATCCATCAAGGAGGATGACCATGCAATAGAACCCAAGAATGAGGTAGAAGGAGATAGGCCAATCGATAAGGTATATCCAAGAGCTTATGGTGATGAACCAACAACCATCGATTTCTTGATAAGACACAATAGTGTGAAGAATCAGCATTTGACAAGCTTTCAAGAACAAGCAAAGCTTATGAATGTTGAAAGCATGTTTGACTTAGACACACTCACATGCAAGAGAATCTGTGTGGCCTACACAAAGGAAATTTCACCAAAGGTATACCCGTGTCAGTCACTTGTATGGAAACATAAGCTGGCTGATAATGAAAGAGTCTTTGGAAATTTTGTTTTTGATCCTAGAGGGAAATGAAGATGCTTAATTAATGCAGTTAGGTAGTTCCCCATTCTCCCATTATTTTGTTTTATTATTTTCCCACTTTCCTTTTAAAATAAGTGTTTTTAACACAGAGCTAGCACTTTAGAAAGTTTTAAATTTCTTCAAATTTTGCCGCATTGAATGCTTCCCAAATCTTTCAAGATCTCTAAGGTACCTTGCACCACAACTTGTATAGCGTGTCCACCTTGCTGGTTCCTAAAGATTGAGTAGGATTTGCTAACGGTCATCTGAATTTAATGCTTTTTGAGACTTGATAAGTCTATAAATATCTCTTAAGCAAGATTCAAAGTTACAAACTCTCAAGCATCCTTGCATATGCAAAAATATCCTACTCCTTGCAATTTGTTAAGCACCTAGTAAAACCTGCTTTAGCGAAGAGTGTTTTATCTTGCACAAAGTTCCTACTAGTTGTTACAGAAAGGATCTAGAAATGGTTGGAACATCATCTTCACAACAAGGGGCTGGGATGTCTGAATCTCTTAACCAATTGCTTGCTGGTAAATCATATGCTTTAGCTCCTACACAACCATCAAGAACCTATTTGAGAGCCAAGATCCCACAAGTTGGTCCAGCCAGTGACCCAACAAAAGTGAAGGATTATGTAGATGGGATCATGGACCCAATCTTGCAGAAGGCCAGAATTAAAAGTATTAGAGAAGGAGCACACCAAAGGTGTCTTCAAAGGGCTATAGTAGGGTAATACGAGAAATTTGGGATGAGGATATGGACCTCACAATTGGCTCAGTTCATTGTCCCGACTGTGCACCCATGCCCTTATTTGATTGAGTTATGCACCAACTTGCTCCATGCACCATCTTGCACCATTCAATGAGGTCCCTTAATGGTGCAGATCACCCCATAAGCTATCAGGGACATGCTATCCCTACATTATGACAATACCACTACATTCCCCACTATTGATAAGATGTAAAGGATGTGGGCGAATGTCAACACTCAGACAAGGTTTTTAAGGGCTGAGTTACAAATGGTTGAAAGTGATACTATAATACCCATGCTTTCAGAAACAAGAGTGCAATTCTTGCTAGCTAGCCAAGATGCGCTGTCAATGATGGCTCTCATCTTTGGCATGAAGGATGACATAGTAGTGTATGCAGAGCAAATGGCCATTCTGTTCAAATTGAAGATAGTTGACAAGCGCAAGAGTATCAGATTGACTTCTCAGAGCACATCACCTTTTTGATAGTGGAACAACTTTCCCAGTTCAAATCAAAGGGGGTATTTAGGTATTCCTCTTATTTGTTCCATCTCATACTATATTAGTGCCCTAACCTTTTCACCCAACACATGAGCCTGAACTTGTATGACCCAAGTTTTGACCCCCAAAGGACCATTCCTATGTCTGTATGGACACACATTTTATCAAGAACAAATGACATGTATGATTTTTGGGAACTATTCACTACCCTCGTTCTTTGTTTCCTTAGCCCTAAACCTATTATAAACAGGTTATTTCCAATTGTTTTGAACTCCTAACCAGTTGTTCGATCCCGTGTGACTTCTACTTTGGGTCCCACCACACAATCATAAGGGTTCATGGGTTTTGTGGGGAACCAATGTTGTTACCAAAGACTGTGACTCTTAGGTTGGCTTTCCTAGAGGTCACTCGGCAAGTTTTAGTAGTCGACACTAAATATGGTTCCAGGAAGAAGAAGAGAAGAATGTACAATCTCCTGTGGATGGTGGGCAACATAAGCCTAGAAGCCAGAGATTTTGAGACCATGTTGTTAAGAAAGTTGGCCCTCCTAGGTTTCCTATTGGTTGAAGACAGATGGGTTTATGACCCAAGTAATTACATAACTTCCTGGATAAGGAACAATAAGTTTGGAGTTAGGATAACACATGAAGGCCAGCCTTTTTGGGAGACCAGAAAGAACCCCATAGAAGATGCTCTCAGCCTTTATGTTAAACTAACAGATTTGCCCCTACCACAAAATAGTCCATGGGAAACCTTTAATGATAAGTAGAGGGATTATGATCCCAAAGTCAGGATGACTTCTGGTTTGAGAAGGACTTTGAAGAATAAAGATTGGGATGCAAAGAAAATTGAAGCATATTGGAAATATAGGCAGGAAATTTCTCAAACCACCCATACTTTTAGGAGCATGGAATCAGATGAAAGATGGGAGGAAATCTGGGATGAGTGTCATCCCTCCCCTACATCAAGCCTAGAATCAAGCCCATTGCTGACACTCAGTACAAGGTAGGAAACTGAGTGGGACCTAGCCAGCAACCGTAGGCCTCAGGGCAAGCTACAACTATAGTCACTACATCAACCTAGCCCCAACCACTTAGCACCATGCAACAACAGAGTGTAGTGTCTTCAAAACCAAGGGCTTCCTCATCATTGGGAGTTATTGAAATCCTTGGTCCTCCACAAGCACCATTGGCAACAATAGATGTGAAAGGGAAGCATATGCAACTAGAACATTAGACACCCAGAAAGAGGAGGGTGCAATTCCAAACAAAGTTGAAGAAGGAAGATGAACCTTCACAAAGCCAATCACAAGGCACTACAGTTTCCCCTCAGGTAGGTATTACTCCTCCCTCTCAATCTATTTCTTCCCCCGGTGGCATAGTACCTCCACCTAGCCAATTGACACCTCCCACCATCGCTGCCATCCCCATTTTGCAATCCACCCCATCCCTGGTGCCTCAAGCCCTAACATTACCCCATTTTTCCCTTTCCATTCCCAAAAAGTTGCCCCTTTAGCTCACCCCTAGCCAACCACTACCCCTCCAATATGGCTTGCCACAGGGATATCCTTTTGTGGGAGGACACATTGCATCATCTTCCACCTTCCAGATGTAGGCCGATGCCGCTAGAAGGGCAAGAAAAGCCCGATTGGATAAAAAGAGGTTAAAAGAAAATAAGGTGCTGGCTGTCCCACACCTGCAGTCACAATTTAACCCTATTTAGCAGTAGTTGATGGTGACCCATTTGTCACCCAACGTGGCCAAGCTAAGTGACCAAATGCAGCTAGAGGATTATATAATGAATGTAGTGGCCATTGACATGTCTCTATTCAGGCCCCAAGATAGAGTTGAATTGTTGACTGAATCCACTTTAACAATCATTGAAGATTATCTAAAAACATCTATAAGGATGCAGAAGATGGAGGCTAATTTAGCCAAAGAGAAGGAAAACTATGGTAGTTTGGCCAAGGAAATCAATAAGAAAGAAAATGAGATAACATGTCTGAATAAATAGTTACAAGATACTATTTCCCTTCAGACTCACCAGGCAATCCAAGCCTAGAACAATTCATTAAAAGCTAAGCTAATGCATGCAAAAGATGCCGTGACAACCCTTAGGTGGGAGAAAGTAGCATTGCAGGGAATATTCAATGGACAATAGCTACAATTTACTCAATTGTAGTAGAAGATATTGGATGAGCAAAATAAGATTGTGGCATTTCAAGCCCAGTTCCATGTAGAGCAACAAAAAGTGATGCAACTAATGCTAGAGCTAGCTAATAGACTAAAAGGTGTCAGAGTGTTGAAACTGGTGAAGGAGATCTATGAGTCTATGTGGAAAAGAATCTCCTCAAAGATTATTCAGCTCAAACCATCTCTCACTTTCCTACTCAAAGCATAGTAATTGTGTGAGAAGGTGGAGGATTCGGTGAGGAGCACCCTAGCTACAGTCTCTGATAGAGTTGCAGACTCCCAAACCTTGTTATAGAAGCTCTATGATGCAATAGACACAACATTGGCAGCTACAGGGATCACCAATAGAATGGTCACTGTGAAAAGAGTCAATGAGGTGCTCAGTTGTAATGCCATGGCCAATAATTGCAAAGAGCTGATTGAAGTCATGGAGGAAGGCATCAACAAAATGAGGTAGCATATTGAAAATCTAGTGCAGCTAGGCCTTCCTTCTCCATTTCTTGATGCCAACACTATGCTAATGGTCAATCAAATTGAACCATTGCTGTTGGCCAAATAGAATGATCAAACAATTTTCTAGAGCCTGTGGGATGATTCATCAGTCTCAGAGGTTGAAGCTGTTTTGGTTCCTATTTCCCAGCTAGAATTCAGCTGAAAGCTATAGTTTAGATTCTACAATTTTTTTTCATAAGGACATCATCAGCCTTGATTTAGCTTTCACTAAATTGTAGAATAAGTAAGGGCTATCTGACCATGAATGGTCCATATACCAAACAACACTCTTGAAGCTATAAAATTTTGAAAATTTTGATAGAGTGAGAGTCGCCGATTCTTTTTGGGTAGGCCTAAAAGTCCCTGAGGGTCACCAGTAACTGTAGAGTAAATTTTTACTCTATGTCATATTTAAGTTTTTAGCTACGCACTATAGTTTTCGTTTCAACATGCCTTGGCCATGGCGGCAAAATTTTGAAATAGAGTGTGGGTTCTATTATTTTGATACATTTTTTGCCTAAGTGTTGAAGTGCAGTGGAAGCTGCCAAGTGGTTTAGTATGAGCGTAGGCTTTTCTTTCCCTTCTATTTCTTTGTTTCAATTTTGTGTTAAGTGTTGAGTGTGTGTGGAGGTCTCCAAGTGTTGCTTCCCGAAGCACGGAGTTGGCTAGTTGGCATCATTTGAGACAATTTTCACAACTTTTAGAAGAGTCACAGATCATGCCACATATCCAATAACAACTTAGCGGAGGCCACCATGTGTTGGCATCTGGGAGACAGTTGGTTTAAAGCCTAGATTCATTCAATGGTTCAACATTTTGGGTTTAATACCTCGAGTAACATGTAAATGGCACACAACATTGAACCATTGAACCATTTTGGTTCATTGGGCAGTTCAAGGGATTGACTACCTTTTTAAAGGCAAAGAAGCATCGTTTAAATTTTGTCTAAGTGCTGAAGTGAAGCAGAGATCACCAAGTGTCACCCTCTGAGCTCCTTTCTACTCCATTTTTGAAAGTAGTAGAGGATGCCACATACTCCTAGTAGAAGAAGCAGAGGCCACCGTGTATCTTCCCAGAAGCTGTGGAAGCCTCGACGTGTTGACATCTGAGGATCATCTTTAATGTTTCATTATAAAGAATGTGGTGGGTCCTAAGTTTTGTTTCGAAGGTATGCAAAGGTTGCCAAGTGTTGCCATGCAAAGATTGCCACATACATCCATCCCTTTCAAGGTTACTTAGGCAGAAGGTGTGGTAAATTTTATTTTGCAAAATGGTCAAAGTATCAAAGAAGTGGATTGCGACAGGTACCAAGGGTGGAGCGTTACTGGTTAGGATAAAAGGGAGAGCGAAAAGTGCCGCGTATCTTCGATAAATCAAGTGGAAAGCACCAAGTGTCATTCTTTGGTGCTTTTTAAGCAATAAGGAGAATTTTAGGAAATCCGCTAAGTGTCCTCTCCTATTTTTAATAGAATAGAGTGTTTCGTGTACCTATTACAACAAAGCAAAATGGAGGGAAACTCAGTGGGAGTTATTTCAAGTAGATGGAATAGTTCATTGGGTAGGTTTTTGGAGCCTACAAACATTAAAGGCACCATCTATTTATCCCATATAAGCAGAGGCAGAATGGATAGTTGTGTAGCTAGGTAGGTGATGGGTCAAGGAAATTTAGGCGTAAGAAGAAAGTACCAGTCAGGTATCAACATGCCACAGTCTGGGCAGCTGCTCCTCTCCAGCATGGCCTTTCCTGATAAGACTAGGATACATCTCAGGCATTGAAAGCACCATATATTTTGTCCCCTGTAAGTTAAAGGTGGAGTTGAATTACATGGGAAAGGGAGTGATGGAAGGAGATATCCGAGGTTTATAAAAGAATAAGGGTAAAAAAGAGGGGGAACTTTTTTAAAAAAAGGAGAGAATTATTGTAACAGTTAGGACTTTCTAGAGCCAGTGGCTAAGTAATATCATTTGCTTTTGTCTCATTTTTTGGAGTTGAAAAGTTTATATGACTGTATGTGTTTCTGCATCTTTTGTATGACTGGAAGATTCAATTAGAAGATTGAGCTCTATGCCTTTGTTGATATTATCTATGTCATTTGCAAAAGTAGTATATACTGTAGGCTTTCTTGAGTTGTGATTAGGAATGTCATTTGCTTTTATTCTGTTTCCTTGAGTTGGAAGGTTTACATAACTGTATGTGTTTCTATGCCTCTTATGTGATCAAAAGATTCTTATGAACTGAACCCTATGCCTTTGTTGACATTTCTCTATCTTCATAAGAGGAAGTCTATGTTGTGAGCATCTGTTTCTATCATTTCAATCGTTTACATTAATCATGCACTTGTCTGCTCTTAAATGTAAATGAATCCTTCATATAGTCTCACTGTGCTCAGAATTAGGATCAAATTATACTCAGGCACATCGCCATAGTTAGGTTTTATTTCCTGCATTTGCGTTTCTATTTGACATACTATCCCTTTCCTCCCACACTTGAAAACATTAAGAAGAGACCAGCTTCTTTAAAATCTGGAGGTTGTTTCAAGCCACAATATCCCATAGCTTGAAACTTCCCATTGTTGATTGATTAAGATCTAGCACAATTTTCATCATCAACAAGTACCAATGTCATTGTCCATAATAATTTGCAACATTGGGATAAATTTTGGAATGATTTTGGGGATTACATAATTTGAGTTTGGTTTTTTGTACTAATGTCATTGTTTGGTGCAATTTATAACACATAATTTTTTATGAAATATTTGGGGTGTTGAATATTTTTAATCAGGTTTCCTATACCAATGTCATTGTGAGTTGAAATTAGCAACAACACTAGGAAGTTTTTTTATAAATATTTGGCATAGTGCATATTTTGAGGTGGGTTTTCTATACCAATGTCATTATACAACAAAATTCCTAACATTGCATCAAATTTTACAAATATTTTGGGTGTTGCATATTTTTAATCATGTTTCCCATACCAATATTGTTACACAACATAATTCACAAAACTTGGAAATTTTTTATAAATATTTGGGGTGTAACATATATTGAGTTACATTTCCCTTACCAATGTTATTGTGTAGCACAATTTGTGACATTTAAAAGAATTTCAAGTGTAACATATTTTGAGTTAAAATTATCGTACTAATGTCATTGCATGGTTTAATTCACAATAATGGGACAAATTTAATAATTATTTGGGGTCATACATATTTTGAGTTGATTTTCCCATACCAATCTCATTACATTCCATAATTGATAATAGTGGGATAGAATTTAGAGACATTTAGGGTGTTGCATATTCTGAGTCAGGTTTCATGTACCAATGTTGTGTAAAATTGGGATAAACTTTAGAAATATTTAAGGTGTTCCATTTTTAAAATCATATCTATTATATCAATGTCATTACACATCACAATTAAAATCACTTGGAGATTTTTTTATAATATTTGGGGTGTTACATATTTTGAGTTATGTTTCTCGTACATTGTTATTGAGTGACACAATTTGTAACAATAGGAAAAATTTAGGAAATATTTGGGGTTTTACATATTTTGAGTCATGTTTCATATACCAATATCATTATATGATGAAATTTTTAACATAATGATAAATTTTAGAAAAGCATAGAGCTCTATAATGGGGAGACAAAGAGTCATCCTCCGTTAATGGTGTTTCAATCTTTCTCTAAGTAGCTTGCCTTGGTCACCTTTGCTTCTTTTGGGCTTATTTTTCTTTTTCTCCTTATGTGAATGGTATCTTTTTATTCTCTTAATCCTATTATTAACATTTAATGTGGTTTATTATTCTTTTTTATTTTGTTTGGTGTGCATGGGTTAGTCTATTTATGGGTTGTGGTATTTGGTCCACCACCACACATGCATCCCTTCCTGGTCACCCATCCCACTACCTTTGGATATTTTAAAGGGGCATGTATTAATTACACTAGTTTATCAAAAACCTTAGATTTGATGGATTTGAGTGTGAGAATAAGGGGAAGCATGGTGGTTTTAATGAGATAGTTGATTCTACATGGGATGATAAGGTATGCAATCATAAGAGTGATTGTGCTGACCCACCTCAGGTTGAAGTGGAAGTGTCTGGATTGCTAAAAAAGTTATTTAGTGAAATTATGAAATAGGAAGAAGTGACTAAGCACTTAGAAGGAGCAAAATTTATGGCATGAAATGAAGAGCATAGAGAGCAATAATGTAATAAGGGCAAAATCAGTAAGTAATCTAGCCCTGCTAAGACATTGACTATTGTTCTGAATGAGTCCATGCAAACTAACCTACAACAGGAGGAAATCAAGATTAAAAATGTAGGGATTTTTTTTGTTTGTTTAAACAAGAATTCTCTCCCTTCTAGAATTATTTTTGATAATTAGCTCAACTTTATTTGGGGTAAACATCTAGGTTTGTATATTAGTTTTTGTAGGATGATTTAGAAAGGGGTGTTTATGATTTTATTTAAAAATTCCAATATGCAATGTAGGGCTACTAGTAAACCCTTGTGGAATGTTGGCTAGTTAATTTTCAAAGTTGTCTCATGTAGCCCAGAAATGGACTATAATGACCTCATTTTCAAGACTGCCCCCAAATGGGTTGATATTGAAGGAGTGTCAATATAGCTATATGAATTTCTTCCATAGGCATTGAAACCCCTTAGAGAAGTATTAAGAATTGAGGATACCAGATGGTCACTTGCCCATATGAATGATAGGTTTTTAATATTGTTATATCCCTTGGAGTTATTTTTGGATTCCCTCAATTTTAAAATTAAAGGAAAGTCCTATGCTTGTGCCCTTAGAGGATTGGGTGGGTTGAATGCTTGTTTCTTTTGTAAAAAAATGGCCATCTTAGGAAATTTTCTTTTATGTTGGTTAATAAGGGTAATTTACCTAATAAAAAAAGAAGGTTGATCCAAAAAATGAGTTTGAGTTAAATGAATTATAGGTCTTTCAAAACCCCCTATTCAATAATGTATCATTGAAATATAATGCCCCACCTTTTGAGGCTTCTAGAGATGCTAGTTCTGGATTTGAAAATGAGAAAGGTCTAAATGATTCCCCCCTCACATCTCAGATGCAAGGCCCCTCATCTCCTTTTGTTGATAGCTTGAACCCCTCACCCAATGCAATTAATTATCTACCTAATAGTTTGGATGATGCCATTATTGAGTAGCCAACTCTAATGGACTCTCCTTCTTATGAATATGTGGTTATCTTGGCTAAAACCCCTATCTTACATAATGATATCGCTAATAGATTACCTTTGGACAAGCTCAAAAATATTGCTAGTGAAGTTTCCCCTATGGCCATCTCTTCAAAAAAGGAAAAAAGTTGATAAATATACCTTAGCGATGGACACATCACAAGGTGATCCCTTGACTTACAAAGACAAATCAAGTGCTAAAAATAAGATGTCTAGAAAAGAAGGGAAAATACTTAAAATAGATTTGGGCTCCCCACTAATGGAGCATGCTTCACCCAAAGAGAAAAAAAGCTAGTAAAAGAGTCCCTCCATAGTAACCATGGCCCTTCCTTGAAAAAAAAGGGGAAGGAAAATAATGTCTCAGACTATTTCACAAGATTATATAATAGTGGGGGTAGGCCCCATGGTCAATCTAATTGACATCCCTTACCCCCCTAGTTTTTTATGCATGCCATAAGTTGGAATGTGAGAGGGTTTGAATCCCCTGATATAAAACTAATTATGAGACAATTTAGACATTCAAGAGATACTTAGGATTTTTTTATGTTTGTAAGAAGTTAAGGCTATTAGATCTTAGTTGTCTTTAGTCTTAAATTTTATCTGTCCAAATGATCCAAAGTTATCCACTAAGCATCAAAGAGGGAAAGGTGGGGCCTTTATCTTGGTCAACCTGAGTTTGAAAGATTGTATTGTTGATCATGGTGTCTCCCTATGTAACAAAGTTGTTTAGGTCTTACTAGAAATCCAAAACTAGTCCTTTAGCTTGTGTAACATCTATGCCCCTAATGACTATAGGGAGCAGTCTAATCTATAGAATTGGCTTGCTATTAATATGAAAAAAATTCCTTGGATTTTTGGGGGAGACTTCAACATGGTGGAAGAAAAAGAGGATAAATTTGGGGGTGACCGCTAGGCCTAGAAAGGTAATGAGTTGTTTTTGTGGTCCAAATTCAAAAGAATGCAAAGGATTGGAGACTTGATCTAAAAAGGTAAAAGCCTAAGTTGAGGAATTTGGTTTACCTAGTGTAATAATTAGAGAAATAATAGAAGATAATACTGTAGACTTGATGAATTTTATTTGAATAGAGGTTCACTCATTATGACCCCTAATAAGGATGGTAATGTGGTGATAGTTCTAACCTATACTATATCTGACCATCATCCCATTAAAATGGATTTCCTAATGAATTATGAGGAGAATAAAGATATCTTATCCTTTAAATCACTATATAAATTCAATGTGTCCTAGCTGGATGACAATGTGTGTCTGGAGGGTCTTTAGTCATCTTGGAACATTGGTAAATTTTTCTATAACTCTAGATCTAAAATTAATTAGTGTAAATCTTGTATGGAAACCTCCAAAAACTTTATGAGAACTTATGGTCAAATCAAAGCTGAAAAATTCAAAAAATTTACAAGGGATACTCAAGAAAAGCTTATACATGCTGAAAGCTCTTTGCAACTTGACCCAACCAATGTGAAACTACTTGAAGAGCTTAACCTCTTAAAGCATCAAGGTAGACACTCATAGAATTATATTGTTAGGGGGTACAAATCCAATCTATATTAACTTGGCTAAAGCTTGGGGATAGAGGCTCTATGTTTTTCTTTAGATTCTTGAAAGACAAGCACACAAAAAGTAAGATTAATGACATTGAATTAAATGGTTAGATTATACAAGATGCCACTAGCATAAAAGAAGCTTTCTTTGAATTTTATTCTGGCCTTTTCCTTTTTGATGGATCTAATGACCTCGTTAAACAAAAATAGGCTATTTTTTATTCTTGCATTTCTGAAAAAGTGACTTGAGTTTAGGTTAGTTTCTTTCATGCTTGTATTTCATTGGATGAAATCAAAATCACTATTGACTTTCTCAAAGAAGATAAATCTCCTTGGATGGATGGATTCCCTGTTGAATTCTATAAAGCCAATAATGAGTGGCTAGCTAAGGACTGTCTGGAGGTTTTAAATGAGGCCATTTATGTTAGCACCCTTGGATCAAAAATCAATATAGGGTTAATCAAAATCATCCCTAAGGATGGTAACTTGTCTTCAGTTAAAAACTAGAGACCAATTACCCTCCTCAATGTTTCTTACATGATTTTGGCAAACATTCTAGCAAGAAGACTATCCTCTCTACTACCCTCTATTGTCTTAGAGACTCAAATTAGTTTTTTTGAGGAGAGATACATCTTAGATAATTTAATTACTAGTTGGAAAGGGATGTATTGGGGTAGAGATTATAATCACTATGCAGTAATGATCTTTCTTGAATTTGAAAAATCATATGATAGAATTGAGTGGCCTTTCATTGAAATAATGTTGTGCCTTTGGATTCTAGGATAGATTTTGTATAATGGTCAATTTTATATTTAAGTACACTTTAGATGTCATTGAAGTCAACAACAAATTGACAAAATCACTAGATATTCAATTCTCTATTAGATAAGGATGCCCTCTTAATCCTTTGCTCTTCATTCTAGTGGTTGAAGCTTTACATCATCTCCTTATATTCGATGATATAGGGACTCAAATCAAAGGAATTTATATGGATAATAATGATTCCCTTATTGATGTCCTATTTGTTGATGACACAATTTTTTTTGTGGCTTTGGAAA